>CM066319.1:140342860-140392860 GCA_033807775.1 Saussurea involucrata | reverse complement strand
AAGATTCTTCCCACACTGGTCGGTCTCAATCATTCAAAACAAAATTTTTAGCTAAAGTGATCTAGGTACTCAGAAGTTCAGGAAATCTACGTGCATAACGTGGGCCTGATTGGGCAACCCCAAACCTTACCCACACATTGTCCCCAATGTGCAAGTGTCGGCGTAGGCGATGCTAAAACAAGTATCGTTGTGTGGTTATTACAGGTAATAGACAGGCAGACATAGTATAACATAAAGCAACAAAGAGCTATTCTAGCATTTTCAAAAACATGGCCACCCCAAACCTAGGCCGTGGCCTAGGTTTGTCAAACAAAGCCAACCCCAAACCTCGGTGAAACCGAGGTTTGCACAGGGATAAAAGTGAGTGTGTAGATGTTTAAAAAGTGAGGCACCCCAAACCTAAGTGAAACTTATGTTTGTTGCATCTCGTTCAGCTAATGGAACCAAAACATCATACACCACTCGTTAACATGTAGAATTAGAACATACCTGTTTTCCCGGAGAGATTCTCTTGAAAGATTGGAACGCCCAGTTGGAAGACATCGAAGACGACAGAGAAGGGGAATACGGAAAAACAAAGCAAAAAGCGAAAGAAAGCGAAGAAAACGAAAACTCTAAGAACCAAACAGGGACCCCCTGCGACTTGTCACGCGACTTGTAAACCGCGGCACAAATCGCGTAAGTCTCTATTTCAGAAACTTTTTTTTTGTAAATAAAAACACACCAAATGCAGAAAAATAAAGAAAAAGCAAACCTCGGTGGGTTGCCTCCCACCCAGCGCCGTAGTTAAAGTCGTGGCACGACTATATGGCTCTCAACTTAGCTTGGTATCCGCAGAATCGAATCGCCCACACTTGCGGTTCTTCGCGGATTCTTCCACATCCGACTTTCCATGATCAGCTCCGTCTCTAAGCTTTCCACTCTCGAACATCTTAAACATCACCTTCTCGCAGCCAACTCTCAAGGTCATTTCTCCATCCTCCATATCTATCAGTGCTCTACTCGTGGCTAGGAATGATCTTCCCAAAATCAACGGGACCTCTATGTCTTCATCGATATCCAGCACCACGAAGTGCACCGGAAAGTAGAACTTGTCGACCTTGATGAGCACATCTTCTATCACTCCATACGGGTACATGATCGATCGATCCGCGAGCTTCAGTGTCATGTATGTTGGGTTCACCTCACCCAAGCCGAGTTTCCTGAAAACAGATAAAGGCATTAAGTTAATACTCGCTCCTAGATCACACAACACTTTATCAAAATTAAACTTCCCAATTTGAATAGGGATTGAAAAACTCCCTGGATCTTTAAGCTTCGGGGGAAGATTGTTCTGGATGATCGCGCTACACTCTTCAGTGAGTGCAACGGTGGACTGGTGATCGATCGCCCTCTTCTTGGATAGAATCTCCTTCATAAACTTGAGGTAGGTTGGCATTTGAGCAAGTGCCTCCGCGAATGGGATGTTGATGTGAAGCTTCTTGAAGATGTCGAGGAATTTCTTGAATTGTTCCTCATCCTTGCGTGCCTTCACTCGATTAGGGAATGGTAGTGGTGGTACAAACGGTTTGACTACCGGCTTTTTCTCTTCACTTTTCTTGTTCTCTTCAATCACAACCTCATCGGCTTCTAGCTCAGTCACTTCTATGATCTCGACCTCTTTCTCTTTAGGATCGGTTCCTTTTGATGTAGGCCCTCGTATTGGCTCTCCATTCAGCTCCTTGCCACTTCTAAGATAAATGGCATTACACTCTTCCCGGTTCTTCGTTTCAGTCTGACTCGGAAATGTACCGGGAGCTCGGTTTCGTAGGGCTTCAGAAATTTGCCCCACTTGCCTTTCGAGGATTTTGATGGAGGCGGTGTTCTGATCAGTAGCCGCCTTGACTGTGCTAACCGTGCTCGCTAACTCTCCAACCGTGCTGTCCATCTTGGTCATGAACTTCATCAGCATATCTTCCAGTCCCGGTTTCTTCTCCCCGGATGGTCCCTCGCTCCTTTGGTTAAAACCTGGAGGGCGATAGACATTGTTCGTATTGGAGAAATTAGAGAAGTTAGAAAAATTACCTTGCTGTTGTTGACCGGGTTGGCTCCAAGAGAAGTTCGGGTGCTTCTTCCACCCCTCATTGTATGTATTCGAGAACGGGTCGTTCCTCGGTTGATTGTTTCGGTTCTGTAAAAACTGAACCTGTTCAGGTTCTTGAGGACTGCCTCCCTTCAGATGTGTTGGTCCCGAAAGCCTATACAAGTTTGTAGAAGGGGGGGGGGGTTGAATACAAACACACAGATTTTACTTTTCTAAATTGTTTATTGATAAATCATTAACAATTTACAGCTTGTTGCAGAGACAAGATTAAGGATAAACCTAAATCTAAACAAGTTGGAACACTAAGGTTTCTTGCACTAAGAAAGATAAGGAAATTACTAATAATAACCTATATTGAGATAAGAGATATGAACTTGTCCAGAGTTACTTGTTGGTCCCGAAGGCCTATACAAGTTTGTAGAAGGGGGGGTTGAATACAAACACACAGATTTTACTTTTCTAAATTGTTTATTGATAAATCATTAACAATTTATAGCTTGTTGCGGAGACAAGATTAAGGATAAACCTAAATCTAAAGAAGTTGGAACACTAAGGTTTCTTGCACTAAGAAAGATAAGGAAATTACTAATAATAACCTATCTTGAGATAAGAGATATGAACTTGTCCAGAGTTAGCAAGTTACTTCAAAATGAAGTGAGTTCATCTCTTTATATACTGCATGCATTTAATGCAAGTCAGTATATACTTTACACGTGTCATCAGCTGGTTGGTTGCATGTCATTGACCTTGGTTGACAACCTTAGTAGCCGTAAGGATGAACAGTGTAGTATCAGAGTGGTTGTACGATTTCAGACAGTCGGAGGTTCTTTTCTGACATTTCGTACGGAGGCGTGCAAGGGTGTTTAAGACAAAAGTACTTTGTACGGAGGACTTCATGATCAGCTTTCGTTGATTCAGCGATTATCATTTACTATTCAGCAGATGATAAAGTTCAGCGATAGCTGAAGTCTTGTACTTGATACTTCACGTTGAGTGGACAAATCTGAGTCTTCGCTGATCCGCATCAGTTCATTAGGAGACTTGTCGCTGGTTCTTGAGCTTGATCTTCGACTTCAGCGTAGAACCTTTGTTGACGTGAAACTTGTCTTCAGGGATCATAAGTAAACAACTAACTTATCAGCGATCACCATAAGGACTGAACAGGCTCAGAGCATTATGGTGAACAGTTTCGCTGAATGTTTAATCTAAAGAGCGAGAGTTCCTATCAGCGGTACTGGAAGATCTTAGTACTTATCAGCGATAGTGAAACTCTGATACATATTGTTTACTTACAATTTTCACTAAGTATTTAAGAGAGGGTCATTATCAAATCACTGAGGGTTTGGATCAACAATCTCCCCCTATTTCATTATGACATAGCAACAAAGAAAATTGCTATTTAATGAAAACATAAGGATAAAAAGAACTCATAAAATATTTTTCCCTTTTACTGTTTTCTGGGATCTTTTCAGTACTGATGGAGTAAAGTACGTTCGCTGAAATCTTTCTTTAAAACTTTGAATCAGGTTACAATGAAGAACAGAAAGATTACAAGTACAAGCGAAATAATTTACAAGTACAGAAGGATAACTGATACAATAGAGAAAAAGGAGATTATATCAGTTTTCAAAAGGTTCTTCCTTAATGAGAAGTCCATCAAGGGTCGTCTTTTCAGTGGGGATCATCCAGTCAGGAACCATTACGCCTTGTTTTCTTTTGTTCAGCGCTTCTTCAAAAATCAAGGGTTTTAGGTGTCGTGCCTGAATGTCTTTTCTGAAGTCACACCAGTAGATAAGATCTCTGAGCTGTTCGATTGGAGTGATTGGAAGCTCAGCGATCCGTTGAAAACATTTACGTCCGTCGTAGTCGAGAAAGAATATTCCATAAGGATTACTGATGACTTTACCAGGGACGAAAAGTTCACATGGTGGCAAAGAAATGTCAAGGGCAGATAGATCAGGGTCAGGACCAAGCACTTCAGCGCGAGAGAAACCAATTCCAGTTTCATTTCGTATGACAGGACCTGAGTTTGAATCTTGACGTTTCTTCTTTGGAGAGCCCCTTTTTCTTTTCAGCTTTAGATCAGGAAGAGGAGGAATGTCCACACAAGAAGATATCAAGTCGATCTGTCTGTTTATCAGCTTTTCGAAATGATCCTTGTACTTAGATTGTGACGATTGGATAGCTAACCTCATCTCCAGCCATTCAGAGAGACCATACCTTTTTACAGTGTCAGCGCGAAAGGTTTCAGATTGGCCATCTTCTCTGAAAAGTTTGATGTCAACAATAGGTACTACGATAGATGTTCTTCCAGAGATGAATACCTTGTTGATCTTCGCTGGACGATATCTGAAGTGGATTTTCTCTTTACACCAGATTAGGGTGGTCTGAGAAACTTCAGTTTTCTTTTCCACGATCTTCTGGGCTTCTTCCCAAAGCTTTCGTTGGACTTGAATGGGAACACGTTTCAGCTTGGGGTCTTTGACAGATTCTTGAGTAAGCTTGATGGCGTATTCTCTGTCTTTTTCTTCAGCTTCCTTTCTTTCAGCGATGAGGCGTTCAACTCTGAGGTGTTCCTTGTATTCAGCTTTTGAAATTCTGAACTTTGGAGGAACTGAAGGCAGTTGTTCACGCCTTAGAATGATTCGCTGATCCTCGAATCGCTTTATCATTTCTTCTCTTCTCTTTTGATCCTCTTCACTCAGCTTTTGAGGAGCTGAGGAAGGTCTGTTTCTGTGCGAGAGAGGTTGTTCTTCTGGTTCATCAGTCTCAGAGATCAAATCCAAGACTGGGATTATTTCTTCAGCGGCAGCTGGAATTGTTGGTGAAGTCGCAGTTGTGGAGCCTTCAGCGATATCCTCAAACAGGGGAGAGGACTAGCTGAAACGCATCGATCTTACAAATAAGAACAGGGTAGAAGAACTTGGGTAGAAAAGATAGAAAAGAATGTGGATGTGTAGAGAGGTTGTGGAGTAGAGAACTGATTGTGTATAGAGATGTTCAGGGAAGGAATATAAGTAAAGTTTAGTGTACCTGACAAACCGGCTTTTCAAGCAAGATCGTCAGATTTTCATCTTCAGCGAGGCCTTTGCCTTTGCCTTTCTCAGCGCCAGAGGCTGAGGGCTTTGTCTTTGTCTTCTCCCCTGAAGGTTCTTTTATTGAAATACCTTTAAGAGCTTTGATCCTTGGGGCAGGTTTGACGATAAAGAAATCATCGTCATCTTCGTCATCATCATCATCATTCTTTGGAGAAGAAGATGGTTCATCATCAGGGATGTCGACGGCTTCATCATCATCTGCTTCGGATTCTTCAGCATCTTCTTCGAGTTGCTCCCCCTCAGATACAGAGGCGAGCTTCTCGGTTCCCTCAGGGTTTTCATCTCCCTGAGGTTTTTCAGTGATTAGATCTTCATTCCTCTCTCCCCTGATAGATTCATCATGGGAAAGGTCTTCAGCGCTTTTGTTCAGATCTTCAGCGCCCTTCTCAGCGGTATGTTTAGCACTCTTCTCCCCCTCTTTCTCATGATGACTGGGGGAGGAATGGGTAGACTCAGCGTTGGTGTTATCTCTGTCTTCTGGGCCAGAGATTTTCACACAACCTTCAAGCTATGCTATTCTGTCTTCTAGGCCAGAAATAGCAGGCGTGATTTTCTTCAGCTCTGTGCGATCCGCCGCTGTGAAAGATTCCAAAACAGGGGCAAGGGCAGGAGCAGGAGCTGGAGTTCTTGCCTTGTTGAGTAGCTCTTCAATCATTGTTTTCATCGAACCAACGTCGGTCTTTACAGAGCCTAAGTCAGTCGTCAGAGTTTGAACATTTGTCTTCACAGCAGACATATCACCTTCTAGTGCTCCAACCGATGTCTTCAGCGTTGTTACTTCACCGGACATGGAGGAAACTGATTGTTTCAGTGAGGTGTAGTCTGTGTAGATGTCAGCGAGCACTTTGGCGAAATCGCTGAGAGTCTTATCAACAATCTTGATGTCGTCTGTGGAAGCTTTCTTTTCCACCACCGTTGTCAGCTTCGTCAGATTCTCTCCAGCGTTTGTTACAGCTGTAGAGTTGTTGGAGAGTGTGGTGGTGAGATCAGTCAGCTTAGTTTCCACGGACTTCAGAGACTCGTTGATGTCTCCCAAATTAGGACCTGTAACACATAAGTACTTGTGAACAAAGGAAAGCTCAGAAGTTTCAGGTTTAGTTACAGTGTATATGGGTTGATTTGTACCTGCAGGAGGATTGATGAAATCGTCAAAGTTGCGGACTCCTGAATAATGTTCCATGTCCTCTTCGAAAGTACGATGAGGTATGGTGATCTCTGCAGGTCCTGTCTTCATCATTTGTTGAGAAGCGTCAGCTGTGGCTTCTGGAATGATGGCATCTCTAAGGTTAGCTGGAGGAGTGTCCAAAGAAGTGGAGGGAGGAGCGAAGGATAAGAATGGGATTCGGGTACTGAGTTCAGCGTTGGAATCGCTGACAATCACTTCATCAGTCTTTTGAGAGACTGAGGGAGGTTGGGTAGTTTCCAAGTTTCTAACCTCAGCGTTTGGAGACGCTGAAGCCGGGATTGAAGGGATGGCTTGAATGGGTGTGGCAGAGCGTACCACGGAACTTTCCTTCAGCTCTTCAGAATGAGCTGAGGAGTCTTCAGCATGGGATTGCTGGGGTTGCTCCTTGGTTTTCTTGATCCTTTTGGAATCAAGTTGGGTGTGAGAGGGTTTCCTTTTCTTAGAAGGAGAGGATTGTGTGGCCGAGGTATCAGCGATGGGTATTGTCGCTGAAGGAGCCACAGAAAGAGGAGAATTTAGAAGAGTGAGAAGAGTAGAGAGACGTACCTCGTTGGCGACAGGTTTGAAATGAGCACCTTAGGGCCAACCTGAGAAAGTTTCAGGTCACCCTCTTCAGGATAGCTGTCCTTCAGGCCATATTGGAAGATGGCGCTGATGAAACGGGGGTAGGGAACCCATGCTGGTCGGTCAGCGGCAGAATCCACGCGTTGTAGTAGGTCATCATATATAATAGAGGCCCAGTCAATGTTTAGACCTTTCAGCAGTGCGTATCCCATAGCTTGCGTAGGTTGTGCGGCTTGATCAGAAGAGCCGGACTTCGCTGTCATGCAGCTGATCAGGTGAGCGAAGATGAAATTCATCTCGCTGGGCATTTTGGACTTCTTTATCAGCGTCAGCTTCTTCTCGGGCTTCTTGTCCCTTCCAATGTCCCAGATGTAACCCATTGTGTCGAGAAAAGCAATGATGGCATCTTTGTCAGCTTGCTTCTTATGGTCAGGGAATGGAACGAAGGGTTTTTCTTTGGTGGCATTGGGAAAGTTCAGGGCTTTTCGAATGATTGCGGGGGTTATCTTAATTGTGCCATACTCAGTATCGCTGAGTATGCAATCGATGGTTTTGGAGGGATCTTTGGCGGAGGGTAGCTGAGTGTGTCTGGCAGAGTACCAGAACTGGGATAGTAGTAGCTGACTTGCGGGAGGTGTGATGGTCAGGGCTGTTGAAATGCAGCAGTTTTTTAGGAAATTCACAGCATCATTCAGATGTGTGACTTGCTTTCGAGGAGGAAACTCGAGAAGCGCAGAGAGGTTGTTCACCTTAGTCCAATCTAGTTGATCCAGCTTGAACTTAACCTGAGGGGCTTTGATGATGTCCACTTCCTCAGAGTCAGCGGAGATGGACTCAGCGGTGACATTGATCTTTGAAGATGCCAATTCACTGTATTATCAGTTCAACCAAAGATGTTAACAAATAAGAATTATCTTAATGTGGAAAGAAATTTCCATTAAGATGTTTCGAATTTTGTCCATTTCATTCAGACATAAATGTCTTAATGAAGATTATTTGAAATGAAATGTAAAACCCATAAAGTCTTGTATTCCAGTTTCGAAAAGAAAACTGGATACGAATGAAGAACAAGTTTAAGATTTAGATTTAAAACTTGAAGAACAACCATGAAATGGTTGTGTTCATAACACCATGAAAGAAATGATTTTATTTTACAAAGTTCTTTTGTTTGATCTTGTTAAAACAAAGAGAAGATCAAAAACAAGTTATACGCATTTGATAATAGATAAGAACATATTAACCTTGATGTTTTGATGAAGAAGATGATGAACAGTTCTTGAGGTTTTTGAGAGCACAAATGCAACAGAGGATTCTTTCTTGCGGAGGAAGATTGTTCGCGTAAAAGACAAATATAAACCAAGAATTGTTTATATATGGAGTTTTAGAGAGAGAAAACCTTGAGCGGGAAAAGGTTTTCATCATGACACGGACACGTGTTTGCATTTGATTGGAAGTTTGAACGAAACGTGCAAACGTGTGTCAGAAAGAAATCGTGCCTAGTGTTATCCGTTGCAATGACGTCACAACTGTCCTTTCACATTCTTTTAGGATGTCTCTGAGGTTTTAAAAGCTCAGGGACTCTTTTGAAAAACATGAAGCACTGAATAGAAAATATCAGTGAAGGTTTAAAGAACTTTCAAAATATCGCTGTTAAGGAAGAGATATTCAGCGATGCAAATTATTTTGAAATCTTGCATTTGCATTGCGATTGTCAGAGAGAGAAAACATACCTGGATATCAGTTTTACCAAGTTTATTCAGAGAGAAGATGATGAAATGGATTATGTAAATTGATTTTATCCCGAAGGCTATACAAGTTTGTATAAACGTATCGCTGATCAAATGTGAACCGCTGAAGATTTTACCCTTCAAAGTTCAGCATTCCATGCTCGCTGATGAGAAAGTTGAATCTTGTCTCATCAAGAGGTTTGGTAAACAAATCAGCTAACTGATAATCAGTTGGGATAAAATGAAGTTCTATATCACCATTCATCACATGATCTCTGATAAAATGATACCTGATTTCTATGTGTTTTGTCTTTGAGTGTAGCACTGGATTGTTTGCTATAGCGATGGCACTAGTGCTGTCGCAATAGATTGGAATTTTGGAGAGCTGAAGATCATAGTCTAGTAGCTGATTTCTCATCCACAAGACTTGAGAACAACAGCTTCCAGCGGCTACATATTCAGCTTCAGCTGTGGAAGTGGACACTGAGTTTTGCTTCTTACTTGTCCAACTTACCAGCTTTCCACCCAGGAGCTGACATCCTCCTGTGGTGCTTTTCCTATCCATTTTGCAACCTGCAAAATCACTGTCTGAATAGGCGGTTAGATCGAATCCTGAGTCTTTGGGATACCAAAGGCCTAGATTCGCTGTACTCTTAAGATATCGAAAGATTCGCTTTACAGCTTTCATATGAGATATCTTAGGTTCAGCTTGATATCGTGCACACAAGCATGTTGCAAACATAATATCGGGTCGGCTAGCTGTAAGATACAATAGTGAGCCGATCATCCCACGGTACAGCGTGACATTGACAGGAACACCCTTTGTGTCCTTATCAAGTGTCAGCGGTGGTGCCATAGGGGTTTTCATAGCTGAACTTTCAGTTAAGTCGAATTTCTTCAGCATATCTTTAACATATTTTCCCTGATTAATGAAAGTTCCTTTTTCAGTTTGATTAATCTGAAGACCAAGGAAATATGTTAGTTCACTCATCATGCTCATTTTATACTCATCTTTCATTCTATCAGCGAAACGAGTACAAAGCTCAGGGTTAGTAGAACCAAATATAATGTCATCAACATATATTTGAACTAAAATGATATGACCTTTCACCTTTCTAAAAAATAGAGTTTTGTCAATCTTACCTCTCTCAAATTTTTCAATATGGAGATAAGTAGAGAGAGTATCATACCATGCACGAGGAGCTTGCTTTAAGCCATAAAGTGCCTTGTCCAGTTTATAAACGTAACCTGGACGCTTAGGATCTGAGAATCCTGGAGGTTGTTCCACATAAACTTCTTCATTCAGCTTTCCATTCAGAAATGCTGACTTAACATCCATCTGATGTACAGTGAAGTTTTTGTGTACAGCATATGCTAAGAAAAGACGAATAGATTCGAGTCTTGCTACTGGAGCAAAAGTTTCGTCATAATCTATGCCTTCCTATTGTCTGTATCCCTGAGCAACAAGACGAGCTTTGTTGCGAGTTACAGTACCATGTTCGTCCAACTTGTTTCGATAGACCCATTTAGTGCCTATCACTGTTTTGTCAGTTGGTCTACGAACGAGTTTCCAAACTTTGTTTCTTTCAAATTCAGTCAGCTCTTCTTGCATAGCGCTGACCCAGTTTGGATCTCTGAGGGCATCATCTATTTTCTTTGGTTCAGTTAGAGAAATAAAGTTAACAAATAAACAAATATTACCTGCACTTCTACGAGTCTGAATACCAGCGTTGGGATCACCAAGAATTTGATCGATTGGGTGATTTACAGTCCATCGCTGAGCCGGAGCATACGTCGCTGATTCAGTCTGAACTGGAGAAACTGAAGATGAGGCTTCAGCTACTTCTGGATTATCAACTAAGAGAGGAATGTTTGCATTTGTCACTTCATTCACTTATTGTTGAGAAAAAGATGGAATGTCTGAGACATTTGGATCAACTGCAGGTATAGTGTTTATAGGAACAGCTGAGACCCATGATGTTTCAGCTTCACTATTCTGCATGTTTGGAATGATAGTGGGACTATCATCTTCTACTGGATGAGCATGAGGAGTGGGAATTTCTTCTGAATCACCAAGATGAGAAAACATCCATTGATTCAGTTCTTCTGTATCAGCGTTCGGTTTAGAGTTCGCTGAACGGGATTCGTCAAACGTGACGTGAATAGTTTCTTCTACAGTTTGTCTTCTACGGTTGAAGACTCTGAAGGATTTGGAAACTGAGGAGTATCCAAGAAAGATTCCATCATCAGCCTTAGGATCAAACTTTCCAAGGGCATCTCTGTTGTTCAGTATGAAATACTGACATCCAAAGATGTGAAGAAAGCTGATTGAAGGCTTTCTCCCATGAAAAAGTTCATAGGCTGTCTTTTTGAATCTTTTAACTATCAGCGACCTGTTTTGCGTAAAACAAGCAGTGTTGACAGCTTCTGCCCAAAACTGAGTAGGCAGGTGAGAATCGTTGAGCATTGAGCGTGCAGCTTCAATAATTGTTCTATTTCTTCTTTCAGCGACTCCATTTTGTTGCGGTGTTCTCACTGACGAAAAGTTGTGAGAAATACCCTTACTCTCAAGGAAGGAATCAAGAGAACTGTTTTTGAATTAAGTTCCATGATCACTCCTTATTGAGCGAACAGTCATATTGTTCAGAGTTTCCATCTTCCGAACAAAGGTGATGAGTTCTTCAGGGGTGTCACTCTTAGAACGGAGAAACATTACCCATGTGTAACGAGAGAATTCATCAACTATGACCAGCGTATATTTCTTTCCAGCGATGGATTGTTTGTTAACGGGGCCAAACAAATCCACATGGAGTAGTTGTAGAGGAGATGACACTGAGGAGACTTGCTTTGACTTGAAGCTTGCCTTGGTCTGCTTCCCTTTTTCACACGCTGAACATAAAGACTCTTTGGCGTATGAATGCTGAGGTAGACCAGTGACTAACTCTTTGGAGGAAAGAGTATTCAGTGTCTTGAAATTTAGATGTGAGAGCCTCTTGTGCCATAGCCAGTTGACATCAGAAGATGCCTTTGAGAAGAAACAGGAGTTCTCAGTGGTTGTTGAGTCCATGTTTATTACATAAACATTTTCCAAACGATAACCGCTGAGAGCTATCTTCTCCTTTTTGTCAGAGACAAAGCAGGATTCCTTAGTAAAAATTACTTTGTTATCCATGTCGCAAAGCTGACTGATGCTCAGAAGATTATGCTTCAGTCCTTCAACATATGCGACTCTTCTGAAGGAGGTTGTACCATTTGAAAGTACACCATACCCTCGGGTGTGTCCTTTTCCATTTCCACCGAAAGTCACAGAGGGACCCTTCTCTTCCTTGTATTCAGCGAGCAGACTTTTCTTACCAGTCATGTGTCTAGAGCATCCGCTATCGAGATACCAGATACCCTTCTTAACCTGAATGGTAGATGTTGAAGTGGAGGGAATGTTTGAACTTTCTTCCTCTTCTTCAATCTTAGCCATGAGACATTGATTTGCTTCATCATCTTCAGAATCAGATGATGATGCTTCTTCATCAGAAGCAGCCCAATCATAGTCAGCCATCAGGCCTTTTCCTTTCTTCTTAAAGCTTTTCAGCTTTGCATACTTCTCCTTCAGCTTTGAGTATTTGTCATCTTTATTCCTTGGAACAAAGGATTTCTTTGTAAAAGCTGAAGGTCTTATGATTTTATTTGACCTGTACTCATTAGCGAAATGACCTGTCTTTTCGCAGTTGAAACAAGTAGCAGTAGCCTTATCAACGAAAGCTGATGTTTTAGGCTTGTCAGCTATGGAAAGAGTTTTGTTCTTTCTAAACATTTTCTTCTTGGCGAATCTCCTGAACTTTTTAGTTAGGAGAGCCAAGGATTCATCATCATCTGAAGAATCAGAATCTGATGACCTTTCAGAGTTACTCTCTAACTCAGTGATAGTGACCGAGGGTCGCTGAGTAGAAGGTTCCTTTGAGAATAAAGCAACAGGGGTGCTTTTGGAATCTTTTACAAGATTCTTCTTAAGATGGCTAGATTGCTCATGATTCAGCAACGTGCCATATAAGGTAGCAAGGGTCATTGATCTTAGATCCTTTGATAGCTTGAGACACATGGAATAATTGTCCCAGCTTTCAGGTAAACATTCTAGAAAATTTGTCAGCACTTCAAAGTTAGAATATTCCTTACCAACAGTTTTCAGATCTATAAATAAACAATTAAAACGTTGGTGAACTTCAGAGAGAGTTTCATTCTTACCAGAAATGAAGCTTTGTATTGTCTTACCAGGTTGATATTTCTTGAGTCCTGGACTTCAGACGTTCCTTCATACTGAACACATATTGTGTGCCACATGGCTTTTGATGATTTCAGGTTCATGACGGAATGGTAGACTTCGTCAGGAAGGGCCATGTATAGTATGGATCTGGCTTTTGTATCTATAGCCACTTTCTTCTTATCTTCGTGTAACGTCCCAAAAATTACAAGCAAATTTAAAATTTTTAAAACATACATTTCATTAAAACAACCATGATTTAATAATTCACGTCTTAAATAAAATTAACGTCGTTACTTCAAACCATCAACAAAGTTTATGCAGCGGAAAATTTCATAACTAAATTCAAGGGTTCAAAAGTGAAAGTTTAATAATAATTGACACTCCGCGCTCCATGTGTGTACTGTCACGCCTGACTGCCGCCCGCACCTGAAATAATAACATATTGGGAAAGGGTAAGCTAAACGCTTAGTGAATTCAATCACGCACGTAGGTAGCAACCCCACGCATATCGCCCCTACTCGCAAGTAGGCAACATCACCATTATCACGAATATCAAACCACATAATGATTATTATATAAGCACGAACCTCGGTCCCACCGAGTACACAAAATACATTAATACAAGCTCAGTCCCACCGAGCCCTCGGTCCCACCGAGTAATTAATACAAGCTCAGTCCCACCGAGCCCTCGGTCCCACCGAGTAAAAATTGTTGTACTAGCTTAGTCCCACCAAGCCCTCGGTCCCACCGAGCCCCTCAGTCCCACCGAGGTGTACACATGCATATATATATTCCACATACGAATCTAATAAATCACAACCAGTTATCACATCCCATCTAGTTCACGTAAGCACATAAATACACGTAATCCCACGTAACACAAAATAACGACATACATGAAATTCCTAACTACGCGGTGAGAAGTTGTAACGTCCCAAAAATTACAAGGAAATTTTTGTTTTCTAAAACATATATTCCATTTTAAAACAACCACATTTTAATAAACCGTAACTCAATTTAAGTTAATATCGTCAACTCAAACAGTCAAAAGAATTCATGCAGCGGAAATATTATAAGTCTAAAAGTTTAAAAGCGTAAATTCCAACAATTCTCGGCGCCCGCGCGTAGTGTGTGTGTACCGTCATGCCCGACCGCCACTCGCACCTGAAACCACAACAAAATGGGAAAGGGGTAAGCTAAACTCTTAGTGAATCCAACCACACACGTAGGTAGCAACCCCACGCATATCACCCCTACTCGCAAGTAGGCAACATTACCATCACCACGAATATCAAACCACATAATGATTATTATATAAGTACGAACCTCGGTCCCACCGAGTACACAAAATACATTAATACAAGCTCAGTCCCACCGAGCCCTCGGTCCCACCGAGTAAAGATTACTGTACTAGCTTAGTCCCACCAAGCCCTCGGTCCCACCGAGTAAAGATTACTGTACTAGGTTAGTCCCACCAAGCCCTCGGTCCCACCGAGGTGTACACATGCATAAATATCCCACATACGAATTCAACAATTCACAACCAGTTATCACATCCCAACTAGTTCATATAAGCACATAAATACACGTAATAACACGTAACACAAAAGAACGACATACATGAAATTCCTAGTGAGCTGGGAATAGCGTTTACATATGAGTACGTATGCTAGATTGCTTTCTAGAACATAGGAGTATGTATGCTAGATTGCTTACGTGGATTTTGTGGTATTGTATGGTTGTTACTTGCTATTAGGAACTTATGCTAACCTTTATAGGTTGTTAAGCGAATGCACTATAGGCTGTATGCGGTAGGAACCGGATAGCCTTAGAATGTTAGATTTAGTTCTATTGCGCAGCTCTTGTTTGAGTCCAACCGTTGTAGGACAAAATCTTATATTCGAATCTCTATCTGGTTTCCACTGTATACGACTGTGCGTTCACGAGGCGACTCGTCAGGGCTAGTGGGGGTTCCGTTCTAGCAAGGTTTGTGGGGTATTACGACTTTTCTAGGGAGCTAGGAAAAGTGTTTGCATATGCCGGAATGAGCATATGTGTTTGTTTGTGGTAAGCAACTACTTGGACGTCCCGGGACAGGACTCGAAACGAGTAAGGATAGGTGTGAAGGGTAGTAGCAGAGCTCCTACTATCTGAAGCACAGGATCCGTACTCGAGTCGGGGAAAGTCACGGAGAATCCGAAGAGTTGAGTGTGAGCGTAGTTAGCAGGTTTTAATGTGTGCTAGTAGCTCGTTAAGGAGGAACAACAATGCTGATCCAGATGCTGATGCTGGAATTATTGCTGATCAGATTCGTGAGATGTTTGCGGTCGAGGTGACGCATATTTGGAGGAGGCGATCCCCGAAATTATTACCGCCATTCGTGATGAGGTAATAGTGTCGATGGAGGAGCGCATCGCGGCGATTCCACCCCCTGCGGGTGGGCAGCCCCGAACAAGAGAGTCGGGATCGGTTATGGAGTGCACATTCCTTACCGGTGGTTGTCCTGCGAACTAGAAGGTTCGCTTCGTGGTGAATCTGTTACGAGACGGAGCGAAAGACTGGTGTGCTATTGCTTTGACGCTTAACGGGCGCACTACTTGACCTGGGAGGAGTTCGTCGTATGTTTCGTGTAGAGCATGTGCCTCTATTGGAGATGGAGAGGAGTGCCAAAGAGTTCTTGGAGCTCTATCAGATTGCGGAGGCTATAAAGGAGGTGAACCGAAAGTTTACGGAAATGACATTATTCTATCCTTAGCAAGCTGCTTTTGAGGACATGAAGAGGACACGGTGCAAGGATATGTTACGTACCAAGATCAGGGAGTTCGTGAGTACCGCGCAGTATGCTTCACTTGCTGTAGTGATGGAGGCGGCCTGAGGTAGAGTTCGTCAACTGGGAGTGGAGGAGGCACAAGCTACGTATAAAGTGGTGACAGGTACGTTCTTGGTTAACTCGGTGCTTGCTGTGGTGACGATTGATAGCGGGGCTACTCATCCTTCCGTGTCTCACATAGTCAGTGAGTGTTTGGGGCCGAGTTGTAGGGACGGTTAGGCTGTCCACTTGTGGTTGCAGTTACTGAAGACAGGACCTTGACGGTTACTGACATGTACCGGGGGTGCACTTTGGAGATCTCTGGTGTGAGGTTCCCGATTGATTTGATTCCGATCGCTATGCAGGAGTTGTGCGTGACTGTGGGCATGGATTGGATGGATGCGTATGATGCGGAGATTGTTTGTCGTCGCAAACAAGTACGAGTTCGAACCCCAAGCGGGGGAGAAATGCTACTTCAGGGCGGCTTGCCCAGGCGGACCTCAGTGATATGTTCGGCTGCAAGGGCTCGGAGGTACTTGCAGCACAGTGGTCAGGGATTTTTGGCGTATGTGATCGACACGCGCGTCGACGGAGAGAAGAAGTCTGTGGAGGATGTGCCAGTTGTACGGGAGTTTGCTGACGTATTTTCCCGAGGAGTTACCGGGGATACCTCCCGAGCGACAGGTAGAGTTCCACGTTGATTTGATTCCGGATGCTGCTCCTGTGGCCAAGGCACCTTATCGCCTGGCTCCACCGGAAATGAAGGAGTTGTACACTCGTTGCAGGAACTTATCGAAAAGGAGTTCATCAAGCCGAGTTGTCCACCGTGGGGAGCCCCGATTCTGTTTGTGAAAAAGAAAGACGGGTCCCAACGGATGTGTATAGACTACCGTGAGTTGAATAAGCTTACGGTGAAGAATCGTTATCCTCCGCCAAGGATCGATGACTTGTTCGATCAGCTTCAGGGAGCCTCGTGGTTCTCTAAGGTTGATTTGAGATTGGGGTATCATCGGATGCGGGTGAGGAGAGAGGATACGGAGTAGACGGCCTTTCGTTCACGTAATGGCCATTTACAAGTTTGTGGTGATGCCTCTCGGGCTCACCAATGCACCCGCATCGTTCATGGACCTCATGAACCGGGTATGTAGCCCTATGTGGGATCGATCGGTGATCGTGTTCATCGACGATATTCTTGTGTAATCGAAGTCGAAGGAAGAGCATGAGATGCATTTGCAAGAAGTTTTGGAAGTTTTGAGGCGGGAGAAGCTGTATGCTAAGCTCTCCAAGTGCGAGTTCTGGTTACGAGAGGTCCACTTTCGAGGGCATGTCGTGAACCAGAATGGTATTATGGTGGATCCGGCCAAGATTACGGCTGTGATGCGGTGGGAAGTGCCGAAGACTCCCACTGAAGTACGGAGTTTTCTTGGGTTAGCAGGGTACTTCCGGAGATCCATTCAGGATTTCTCCAAGATTGCTTTACCGATGACCCGATTGACGTAGAAATCTGCGGTTTTTAGTTGGGGTGAAGAGCAGCAGAGGGCTTTGAGGAGCTACGCAGGCGTTATGCGAGGCTCCGATGTTGACTTTGCCCGAGGGTATGTAAGATTTGATGGTGTTGCTCTCAAGATTTGGAGGCACTATTTGTATGGCGTCAAGTGTATACACTAACCATAAAAGCCTCCAGTACTTGATGACCGGCAAAACCTCAACATGCGTCAGAGGAGGTGGCTTGACGTGGTCAAGGATTATGATGGTGAGATACTTTACCACCCCGGTAAAGCGGATGTTGTTACGGACGCACTTAGTCGACATCTGGATGGTGAGCCACTACGGGGCTTGTGTCAACGGTTAACAGTGGTTGCACCTCTTCTCGAGTCGATAGGTAGTGCTCAGGAGGTGGCAGTTTTGGAGGAAAATGCCAAACGCGAGAGAGTTTCGAGGGAAATTCCGAATTTTGTCCGTGATAGTCATGGGTCAATTGCTCGGTCTTAATGGTCGGTTGGGTATCTCGGGGTGGGACCCCGGTATTCATGTGTTATGACTTTGACTTTCCAGTAGGCACTAGGAGGATATAGTCTTGAGCACGTACATGGGAGGTAGACGTTAAGGTGTATCTTGATACGGTGTAACTAGGCTTCGTAGAGCGAGTGTAGGAAATACGTCAACGGTGGAAGGTTGGGTATTCCACGTGTGTTAGTACTGTAGGCCGAATAGTATCGGTTGGGGAATGATGCCCTTTGTAATAAAGAGGATATATGCGTAGAATTTTTGAGGTAAATAGTATATTTAGGTGTCGACCTTTGGGCTTGAAGCCAAACACCTTAGTGTAATTGGGGAATTGTAGCCGATTTTAAGGAAATTATGTTGATGGTAGTAGTAATCCTGAGGTGTTTGCTTGTGGTGAATGGTTATGGTGGAGTGACCTTCGTGAGTGATTTTAAATTTACTGGTTTGACGATTCTTGTAGGGTAATTTGTGGGAGTATAGTAGAACTCGTAGGAGTTAATCGACAGTTAATAGTAGGAATGATCGGATCCGAGTATCCAGTTGGGTATATTGGTAAGCAACTTGAGAATGTTTAGAGCTTGAGATTTGAATCGGGAGGTATGGAATATCTAAGGTTGGGAGACAACCGAAGTCGCTTGGCTAGGAATGATTCCAATTGGTGAAGTGTTCTATCGATCATAATTTCAGTGTCCTAGAAGGAGTATGTTAGTAAGAAAAGTATTCGAGAAGTTTTAGAAGGGGTCTCAAGTGAACTTGGGAACCTGAGGTTGAGATGTGGGAGAACTATCTTTAGCTATGCACGGGCATAGACTTTGAGGACGAAGTCTAATCTAAGTGGGGGAGAGTTGTAAAGCCCGTATCCCGGTATGTAATTTCTTTTATTAATTCTTTTCTTTTTAAGTTTGATTTAATGTGGTTTCCGTTAGCGGGGTAGTCGAATCGGACCAAAAAGTTAAATGAGTCAACCTTTGTGGGTTTTTGCAAGGAAAGGAAAGTTGAGGGGCTAATTGGGGCATCTCACCAAAGTTTGGAAAGGGATCGTCCAAGAGTCACCCCCTCCCCTTCCCCTTCCCTTCGGTTTCATGCTAGTAACCACCACAACCTTTAGTCATCCCCTCCCCCTTTCTTGTTGTGTTCGACCAAGAAGAGAACTAGAGAGAGAGTGAAAGAAAGAAGCCGAGAGAGGGAGAGAGAAACCGAGAGGGTGATAGAGGTTGCTGCCGGCGACGAGGAGAGAGGAGGAAGGAGACGATCGCCGGCAAGTTTGGTCGGAAAAGAGGAGGAAGAAGGGTTCGTCGAGGTAAGTTCGTCTATTTCTCGTTTGTTGTTATCGTATGTCAAAGAAACGCCGCCAACCACCACCGCCGCCGGAGGCGGCAGGGGGTGGTGCACGGCTGTTGTCCAGCCTAGGGTAACCCATATTCAGTAGTTCATATGCTTTTCGGGTCTGTTGGGATTAAGCCACGACTTAATGGGTTAATAATCAATAGTGTCATTTCATGTGAAAATTTAGTAATCTGCCACTGTTTTGCTTAAACCGTAACTTTTTCCTCGTAACTCGGATTGGTTCGAAATCAGTGCCAAAAGTTCCCATTTTGAGTCTAGTAACTTTTCTATGTTTTGTGCAAAAACCAGTTCGGAACGTAGCTTAGGTCAAATCGTCGTTTTGTACTGAAAGGTTCTGTTTTAGCTGCTTTGAGAGGTGTTTTTGTAAAATTCATATAGAGTGCTAGGAATATCGTTAGGACGCGTGCGATACGTCCCTGGAACCGTAAGACATTGAACTTCCTGAATGTGGAATTAGATTTTTGGTTTGATCAGTTTAGCAGGGGTAAAATGGGTCCCGAACAGACCTGCATTTTTAGTATAAAAGCTGGAATTTTTAGTTTCGTTAAACTAGTAAAAGTGTCGTGAGTTGGGACCTTCCGTTGACGTTTTTAGTGCGTAATTAGGTGGGAAAATGTGAGGAAGGTTGACGTGCTGGTGTTGCGGCTCGGGAGCGCGTCGCTTTGCTTTGAGGTGAGTTCTCTCACCGCGTAGTTAGGAATTTCATGTATGTCGTTCTTTTGTGTTACGTGTTATTACGTGTATTTATGTGCTTATATGAACTAGTTGGGATGTGATAACTGGTTGTGAATTGTTGAATTCGTATGTGGGATATTTATGCATGTGTACACCTCGGTGGGACCGAGGGCTTGGTGGGACTAAGCTAGTACAGTAATCTTTACTCGGTGGGACCGAGGGCTTGGTGGGACTAAGCTAGTACAGTAATCTTTACTCGGTGGGACCGAGGGCTCGGTGGGACTGAGCTTGTATTAATGTATTTTGTGTACTCGGTGGGACCGAGGTTCGTACTTATATAATAATCATTATGTGGTTTGATATTCGTGGTGATGGTAATGTTGCCTACTTGCGAGTAGGGGTGATATGCGTGGGGTTGCTACCTACGTGTGTGGTTGGATTCACTAAGAGTTTAGCTTACCCCTTTCCCATTTTGTTGTGGTTTCAGGTGCGAGTGGCGGTCGGGCATGACGGTACACACACACTACGCGCGGGCGCCGAGAATTGTTGGAATTTACGCTTTTAAACTTTTAGACTTATAATATTTCCGCTGCATGAATTCTTTTGACTGTTTGAGTTGACGATATTAACTTAAATTGAGTTACGGTTTATTAAAATGTGGTTGTTTTAAAATGGAATATATGTTTTAGAAAACAAAAATTTCCTTGTAATTTTTGGGACGTTACACTTCGTTGGTCCACTGATGGATTTCTTTAGGAATCAGCCTTTCTGGAATAGCAGGTCTATTTGCAGTGGCTGGAACTAAAGGATCAATTGTTACAGGGATGTGTGGGCCGTTCTCAAGATAGTAAGGTATAGTAGGGTCTACACCTTCTAAGAAGAGTGTCATCCTATTTTTCCACAAGTTGAAGTTGTCTCTGGAAAATCTAGGGGGTTTTGCAAGAGAACCATTGTCTATATAATGTGTGTTTGAGTTGGTGGCCATTTTCAGATAATAGCAAGGAAGAGAAATATCTTAGATTAGATCTTGTTTATGAGATTAAACAAATCTGCTCTGATACCACTTGTTGGTCCCGAAGGCCTATACAAGTTTGTAGAAGGGGGGGGGGGGGGGGGGGGGTTGAATACAAACACACAGATTTTACTTTTCTAAATTGTTTATTGATAAATCATTAACAATTTACAGCTTGTTGCGGAGACAAGATTAAGGATAAACCTAAATCTAAACAAGTTGGAACACTAAGGTTTCTTGCACTAAGAAAGATAAGGAAATTACTAATAATAACCTATCTTGAGATAAGAGATATGAACTTGTCCAGAGTTAGCAAGTTACTTCAAAATGAAGTGAGTTCATCTCTATATATACTGCATGCATTTAATGCAAGTCAGTATATACTTTACACGTGTCATCAGCTGGTTGGTTGCATGTCATTGACCTTGGTTGACAACCTTAGTAGCCGTAAGGATGAACAGTGTAGTATCAGAGTGGTTGTACGATTTCAGACAATCGGAGGTTCTTTTCTGACATTTCGTACGGAGGCGTGCAAGGGTGTTTAAGACAAAAGTACTTTGTACGGAGGACTTCATGATCAGCTTTCGTTGATTCAGCGATTATCATTTACTATTCAGCAGATGATAAAGTTCAGCGATAGCTGAAGTCTTGTACTTGATACTTCACATTGAGTGGACAAATCTGAGTCTTCGCTGATCCGCATCAGTTCATTAGGAGACTTGTCGCTGGTTCTTGAGCTTGATCTTCGACTTCAGCGTAGAACCTTTGTTGACGTGAAACTTGTCTTCAGGGATCATAAGTAAACAACTAACTTATCAGCGATCACCATAAGGACTGAACAGGCTCAGAGCATTATGGTGAACAGTTTCGCTGAATGTTTAATCTAAAGAGCGAGAGTTCCTATCAGCGGTACTGGAAGAACTTAGTACTTATCAGCGATAGTGAAACTCTGATACATATTGTTTACTTACAATTTTCACTAAGTATTTAAGAGAGGGTCATTATCAAATCACTGAGGGTTTGGATCAACAAGATGGTTCGTGATCGCAACTAGTTGAGCCTTTATTTCTTTCAGCTCATCTGATTCTTGAACGCTTGCAACTCTTCTAACGGCTGATGAAAAACTGTGTTCGGCTAAGTTCTCGATCAACTCAATTGCTTCTTCATACGTCTTGTTCATGAGAGCCCCACCCGCTGCAGCAGTGATGTCATTCTTGAACTGCGGGTGCAGTCCTCAAAGAACGTCTGAATAATGACCCAACCATGTAACCCATGATGAGGGCACTTCTTCAGCATATCTTTATACCTTTCCCAAGCCTCGTATAAAGTCTCTTGGTCCCATTGAGCGAAGTTAGTAATGTCGGCCATCAGTTGAGCGGTTCTCCCTGGTGGGAAGAATTTCTGGAGGAATGCGGCTTTCAGGTCTGCCCATGTAGTGATCTGATCTGCTGGCAAGCCCTCTATCCAAATTTCAGCTCTACCCTTTAGGGAGAAACTGAATAACCTCAGTTTGATCGCGTTCTCCTCCATCCCATTATTTTTGAACGTATTACAAATCCGTTTAAACGCGCGAAAATGTGCATGGGGATCTTCAGTTGGCGCTCCCCCGAAATGATTCTGCTGTACCATTACGATGGTACTCGGCTTGATCTCAAAAGAGTTCGCCCCAGTAGTGGGCGGTTGGACGCCTATCCGTGCGGCTGCCACATTAGGATTGGCAAACAACCGCATAGGACGTCTTTCCGGAGGTAATTCGTCACCCATCTTGAGTTGCCTTTTGGCTTTAGATTCCTTGAGTAATCGACGGGCGGTTCTTTCGATTTCTGGATCGATCGATTCGACTTTCTCCCCTCGGGTTTTCCTTGGCATAAACCAATTAGTACCTGAAACGAGAAACAACAAATTTAGCAACCCAAAAACTGAAAGTGATGGAACAAGGTAAATAAAAAAATGTTCAATCTAATAGCGCTTATAGCTGGTAGTGCTATCAGTTGCAACTAGTTCCCCGACAATGGCGCCAAAAACTGGATAGGCGGGTATCACCCCCTAAATCTAACCGCAAGTGTACGGTGTCGAAATCAAGTAATAACGTACGGTAAGTACAAGTATCGAATCCACGGGAACTAGGAAAAAAGTATCACAATTACTATAATCACTATTAACTGAACTGTCAAAATTTGGAGATGGTTGGTCTTAAACTAATTAATTGCAAGAAACTAAATCAAACACAAGACAGTAAACAGCTTTGGAAACTTCTGATAGAGAAAACAGTTGAGGGTTGGAAATCCTTAGGTTTTCACATACGAATATCAGACTTAAAACGATTACCAGTTATTCCCTTAATGAATACCCAATCTTTAAAAGTCACCGTTATTCTCTTTCGAGCAACAACGGGTTTTATTTTGAAAAGGACAAGTTTTATCTTTCGATCTCAACTTATGGATTCCAAAACACATTAAGCGCAAGATTTATTATGAACGTATAGATTTTATCTTTCGATCTCAACCTAAATGGTTCAATTAGGACTAAGGCTTACTCGGTATATCTCTATCACCAAATTCTCACCTTAGGCATGCAATTCCTAGTTCTAGCTAATAGTTAATTCTTTCGAACTCAACTGGAAACAACAAAACAATTGAAAGCTAGCTAAACTCTCAAAAGAATTAAGAATCAAATTGCATACTTCATTAATTAAGGAAAAACTGATAAACGTTCAAGTCATCTGTTCATATGCTTACAAACCCAATTCAATCCAACCCCAACATCTAAAATTAGTTCATGATGTTGGGGGATTCAAACGCAAGAAAAGGGGATGAAAAAGTGTGTGCAAACATGATAATCGTGAATGTAAAAGATGTAATGGTGAAAGTGATGATGAACTCCCTTCTCCTGGCTCTAATCCGTGTCGCGTCGTGAACTCCTCGTCGATTCGTCCTCTATCGTGGCTCCAAAAGCTCCACAATATCTCCCAAAATCGCCCTCCAGCCGTCTGCCGTCGTTCGTGTGTGAATGATTAGTCAAAACCTAGCTGCAGAAAGTGTTTTATAAAACTGGGCGTTGTGGCCAGTACTGGCACCAGTTGGCTGGCGCCAAGACTGGTGCCAGATTCTGTTTAAAATGTTGGCGCGGATTGTGGCGCCAGTTGGCTGGCGCCAAGACTGGCGCCAGGCTCTATTTCTCATTTACTCGATTTTTCTCGTTTTCAGCTCCGGAACTCGAATCTGCTGCTCTTTTGGATAATAATGCTCATACCTGTACTTTCTCCCCAAAAACCCATTAAAAACTCGTATTTCACTTGAAGACATGCGTAAACCACCTAGTTTGAGATTAAAAATAATATCGAAAATCGACATTATCAGCTGTCAGCTCCTGGGTGGAAAGCTGGTGAGTTGGACAAGTAAAAAACAAAACTCAGTGTCCACCTCAACCGCTGAAGCTGAGTATATAGCCGCTGGTAGTTGTTGTGCTTATGTCTTATGGATGAGAAATCAGCTCTTAGACTATGACCTTCAGCTATCAAAGATTCCTATCTATTGCGACAACACTAGTGCCATCGCTATAGCAAACAATCCTGTGCTACACTCAAAGACCTAACACATCGAAATCAGATATCATTTTATCAGAGATCATGTGATGAATGGAGACATAGAACTTCATTTTAATCCCACTGACTATCAGCTAGCTGATCTTTTTACCAAACCTCTTGATGAGACAAGATTTAATATTCTCATCAGCGAGCTTGGAATGCTAAACCTTGAAGAATAACTCTTCAGCGGTAAAGCATTATGTCAGTGATTAAGGTTCTATATCTGATACTCATCTCATAATCTCTGCGTAAATGTTTTTTTGATACTCAGGTAGTTCTCTATCCTAACTCATTGAAGTTTTCTTCAGCGAGATGTTTTTCAAAAATACAATCGATCACTGACATTTTCTATCAGTGATCCCTTTGAAAAATAAAAACTCATAACTCATATTTCTCATCAGTGATCTTCTAATATCACTGACATTTCTTATCAGTGATATCTTTTTAAAAAACGAAAGGATACCCTCTTCTGTGCCGTCATCCTAGATGATAACTGATAGGCGGGTTTACACCCCTTGACTAACCGCAAGTGTACGGTATCGTCTCAAGTAATACGTATGGAAGTACGAGTATCGAACCAAAGGAACTAGGTGTTAAGTACCACAATGACTGTAATAACTATTAACTGAATGGCCGAAAATTAGTTTGGTTTGAATTTTGTAAAACTAGAATATTAAAGCGTACGAAAACGTAAGACAAGTTGGTTAATTGGAATGTTAGGAGAGAAGATGGAGAGTTGGAGTCTGAATGGATCAATTAAGAAGAACTTTAAATGACTTATGATTGGTTTTAATAATCAAAGAATTGCAAACCCCCAACATCATTGCACTCTTTCAAGCTACAATGAAATTAACTCAAAAGAATTGCTTATCTTCCAATCTTACAATTAAATCAAATTAAGAAAGGGTTTCAAGAAGCAACACCGAAGGAATTGGTATATCTCTATCCAATCCCTACCGGTGGCAATTGAATCCGACCTAAATCTGAGACTTTCCTCAAACGAACTCAAGATTTGCAAAATCATTTAACAAGTGATCAATTTATCAAACGCAATAAGCATGAATTCAAAAGCTTCATCCATCTATTAAAAACCAAAATTAAGAATCACTCAAAATCCATGCTCTATGACCCAAACATCATCCAACCCCCCAATATGTGATTTAGCTCATGATGGGGGTGTGAGAAAACAATTGATATGTTACAAAAGATGGAAAAACCATCATTGTTCAAGAAAGTCTAAAAAAGATGATAAATAACTCCCTGAGAAGAATCCCTTCCAATCTCACGTACTCGTTCGTCTTTGATTTCTTGCTTCCATTCGTTTCCCTCGTGTTTTTCCCCTAAAAAATCTATACTTTGCTCTAAAAAATTACCCCTTGGCCAGCCGTCTTCGTCTGAAAGTCAAAAGTCAACAAACCCTAGCTGCAGGAAATGTTTTAATGAACTGGACGTCGTGGCCAGTACTGGCGCGGGTTGACTGGCGCCAAGACTGGCACCAGCTTCTGTTTGGCATATTGGCGTGGATTGTGGGGCTAGTTGACTGGCACCAGGTTCTGGAATGTTGCTCGGCGCGGATACCGACGCCAGTGGACTGCCGCAGAGACTGGTTCCAAGCTCTGATTCACCATCTTCACTATCTATTCTCGTTTTGGGCTCCAGGACTCGAATCTGCTACTCTTTTACGCGAAAATGCTTGAACCTGTACTTTCTTACCAAAAACCGTTAAAAACTACCATTTTAGTTGAAGACATGCGTGAACCACCCAATTTGAGATCCAAAATAATGTCAAAAACTAACATTATCAACAACCCCAAACCAAGCATTGCTTGTCCTCAAGCAAAATAGCGACAGAAAAAATTAGACAACTAGGGTTATACCAAAATTCACACAATTGTGAAGTCAGTGGTGTCATTCAGGATCTTTATACATCTTAGTCAACGACAGGAATTAATAAATTAATAAAAATCATTAACTGAAGAACCTCCAGTTTTTAGAGGTTGAAGCACTAACTTTTTGAGAATAGAACTGATCGGGACCACACCACATTAAATTAGACATAAAATCATGCATGATCAGGGAGGATTTCACCTTGACCCTACCTCACTGGATTCTCATATCACTCGAGCCCTAGGCTGTCCCACATGTTGTCACACATTTGGAAGTTATGTGCAATAATTCTCAAGATAAAAGCATGAACAACTTAACACGAAAGACACACAAATGTTCAAAGAAAACGATCTCGGAAGGAACCAACTAGCAAGACTAGGACTATTAGTGCAACTATCATCTATCCTTACACTTTCCAAAAGATCATCTAGGTCTTTACAAGGTTGTAACGGGGCTAGGCTATAGGCTAAGAAACGAAAGGTATGGTAGATCAAAGTCCTTAAAGTGCTAGTGTATGAACCACGGTTCTCACTCCCCTTCTTACTCTTGCCTTTCCCACTGTGTTATTATCCCACTCCCCTTGGTTTAGTACGTCAACCTTATTTTCCTTCTACTCAATTGAGTTCTCCCCTTATTTATTTATTTATATTTTTTTCTTTTTTTTTGGCAGTGAATTGGCCAATTGGCCTTGTTTTTTCTATCACCGATTTTTTTTCATACTTTAGATTTTCCCCTTTTGGTCATGCCAATCTTTCTTCTCTGTCTCTCCCCTTTTCTGTTCAATATCTCACCCCGTCTCTCGTAACTAGCACTTGTTTGGACCAAACGGTAGGCTGATATAGAAATTAGGGTTTAACATGGGGTTTAGAATCGAAAGAATTCGTTTTTGGCTGCAAAATGGCTAAAAGACGCTCAACAAGAAGGGTGCGCAAGATAAAATCGCTCAATATGCTCACATTTCCTGGAATCATTTCTCAAGGTCCATACTTAGATAAGATGCTAGTGTCACTAGATATTCCTATGGACGTCTTTGCTAATTGGTGCAATTATATAGTGAGATCAACTATAGGCACGACAAAGAATTAGAGAATAGTGTATCGAATTTATGCATTTTACTCTCAGAATCAAAGCTATAATGGCTCAATGTCTTACGGGTGGTCTCCACTAATGTCCCTAACTCATACCGTCTTTCAGGTCTTCCTCAATGCTATATTATCCCTCATAGATTCATTTCTCAAAACATGGTGTTCTACTTACTATTGAAGGTAATTAAGAAAAACAAAAAGTCAACCATAACCGCAACTCAATCATTTTCTAAGACATCAAAGATCACAAAATGATACCACGACTACCACCCCAAACCTAATCTACACATTGTCCCCAATGTGCATACAAGTCAATTACAATCATCCAACAAATAAATTGTGTGAATTTACGTACAGTCATCCAACAAAAATAGAGAATAGCAGATCAAAAAGAAAAATGAAAACAATCCGTCTTCATTCCTCGAGGTTTCGTTGTCTTGAAGATGATGGGCCACCCGGTTACTGTTTGGGCAAAAAATCACGTCGTACGACCATGACCAGAGCAGGGTAGACGCACGTTCTAATCCAAATCTTGTATTAAGATAAGGTCTCGACAAGAACCCATAAAACATCCGTCGTCTCCCGTAAAAGGTAAGTCGTACGTCCCCCATGACGCTCGACCATAGCATCGCCCGCCCCGTACGACTATCACGTAAGATCATCGCACCTTCGACCAAAGCTAACGTTAACCTTGACTGTTACGTTTGTTAAGTATTTAATGCAGGAGTCAAAGCCATTAACAACAAGCAGCCGTAACGGACGAAGGGCATTATGGATAATCACTCCGGCGACCGTTTCCAGCCGTTGTAGCCGTTGATCAAATCATTAATGGAGCTAATTAATGACGCGAAGACTATAAAAGACAAGCTAAAGCCTCATTTCGGGGGACATCAGTTAACATCGGATATACATCAGCGAACACCATCAAGCAGCAGAGAAAATCATCCAAACTCATAGCAAAGAGCATTCAAACTCTGGAGATCAAGTACTGAAAGCCAGAACCTTATAGCGAACTCACGAACACTCGAAGGAAAGCTCAAGTATCGCTCTCGACGCACGACAATAGCCCTCGACCAGAAGTTCACACTTTGTATTCATACACGACAAACACTTGTTTTTACATTCAAAACACTTGTACTTTACATTTTGAAGTATTTCCTTCATTTGTATTGTAATCATCGTACGACTGACGCCAGTACCAAGGACATCGCCCCTGATTGGCGACCATAGTGCAGCGACGACACCCACTGTCGTCCGCAGGTTTTTTCCTCGCTTGAGGTTTTTCCTGCGTCATCAAATCTCTTGTCTCGTTTATTTTTTCCCTCGTCGCACGTCTCGTCGAAAGATCCTTTCTTTAGTTGGTTAAGTCCACATCGACCTTAAGTTGTCTCTTTGGTGCGATTTTTGGCATTAACAGTTTGGCGCCATCCGTGGGAGTACATCTAGAGAAAATCATCGACGAACGTGCATTCTACTAATAGTTTCTTGGAGTTTCTTCTGTTCTCTATCACAGGAAAATGGCAGATGGCGGAAACTCAGAGCGAACCGCTGACCCAGCGCATGGAAAGCTTGAAAAGGTGCAAGATGTTCCTAAAGCCATCGGTGATTATTGCCTTGAAGAAGTTATCTTAGACCCAAGCAAGCCCGAGCAAAAAGTCTTGATAGGATCATCTCTCGATCCCCACCTTAGGCAAAGGATAATATCTTTCTTGCAGGAATATGCTGACTGCTTCGCCTGGTCGCATGTTGATATGGTTGTCATTGACCCTAACATCATTTCTCACAATCTCAATATTGATCCATCGTTTAAAACCGTCAAACAAAAGCGCCGTAAATTCGCTCCTGAAAGAAATAAGGTAATAAACGATGAGGTCGATAACCTCCTCAAGACCGGAAAGATCCAAGAAGTAAAGTATCCCGACTGGCTTGCTAATGTCGTGGTCGTGGCTAAGAAGAATGGAAAATGGAGGGTCTGTATCGACTTCACCGATCTCAATAAGGCTTGCCCGAAAGATCCTTTCCCATTACCGCATATCGACGCCATGGTCGACGCAACCGCAGGACATGAACTATTGACCTTCATGGATGCCTATTCAGGGTATAACCAAATCTTAATGCACGTCGAGGACCAGGAAAAAACCTCTTTTATGACGGACCGAGGTATTTACTGTTATAAAGTTATGCCTTTCGGACTAAAAAATGCAGGATCCACCTATCAACGTCTAGTGAGTAAAATGTTCAAAGACCATCTCGGCGACACAATGGAGGTATATATTGATGACATGCTCGTCAAGTCAAAGCAAGCAGTCGATCATGTCGAGCATCTAAGACAATCGTTCAACATCCTTCGGGAGTATAGCATGAAGCTCAACCCTACCAAATGTTCCTTCGGAGTCATTGCTGGAAAGTTCTTAGGCCACATGGTCACTCGCCGAGGAATCGAAGCTAACCCCGACCAAATCAAAGCCATCATCGACATCAAATCTCCTCGAAATTTCAAGGAGGTCCAAAGGCTTACTGGTCGAGTAGCGGCCCTAAACAGGTTTATCTCCCGATCTTCAGATAGATGTCATCTGTTTTATAACGTCCTCGGGAAAAATAAAGGTTTCAACTGGATCAATGATCATGCGCAAGCATTGCAAAAACTCAAGGAATATATGGCGTCGCCTCCTCTGTTGTCGAAGCCTCACGATCATGAAGTCTTACAATTGTATTTAGCTGTCAGTCCAAATGCGGTAAGCGTCGTACTCACATGAGAGGACGAAAAACAACAATTACCAATCTACTACGTAAGTAAATCTTTCTTGGACGCAGAAACCAGGTATTCTTCCATGGAAAAACTGCTTTTGTCGCTAGTCACAGCTGCTAAAAAATTACGACACTACTTCGAATCGCATCCTATTACTGTCGTAACTAACTTTCCTCTTATGTCTGTTTTAAGGAAACCTGAGTTGACATGTCGCTTAGCAAAGTGGAGCATATATCTCAGCAATTACGACATTGATTTCAAACCCAAGACCGCGATCAAATCACAAGCCTTGGCAGACTTTGTCGCCGATTTCAGCCCTGAGTTGGAGAAAGAAGCAGAGCTCGAAGTGTCCACTGTGGCGACTCACGACGACGTACCTTGGATCCTACATGTCGACGGATCATCCAACATTAGAGGCTCTGGACTGGGTGTCGTCTTAAAGTTGCCACAGGGGGGTAAGATGGTATACTCGGTCCGATGCGACTTCAAGGCCACCAATAACGAAGCCGAATATGAAACCCTGATCGTGGGAATGAATATGGCCCACGACTCGGGGGCAACCGCACTACATGTCAAGAGCGATTCCCTACTGGTAGTAAATCAAATCAATGGAGAATTCGCAGCCAAGGATTCAAAAATGACAGCATATCTAAGCGTGGCAAAAGAAATTTCCAAAAAATTTAAATCTTTTTCTATTGAACAGATTCCGCGAGACCAGAACACTCAAGCCGACGCATTGGCGAACCTTGGGTCAGCTTTAGTTGAACCAATATTTGATGTTATTCCTATGATTCACCTGGCAATGCCGTCCATTGGAAACACAGACGTCATCCAGATCGAAGACGAAGAAGATGATTGGTCACGCGACATTCGAAAATTTCCTTGTGCACGACCAACTCCCCGAAGATAAAATGGAGGCTCGAAAAATTAGATTCTAAGCATCTAAGTACGTCATGATCGAAAATAAGATTTATCGGCGATCATCGACGGGCTTAAATTTAAGGTGCGTCATCAGCAAAAATCAAACCCAAAAAATCCTCCAAGAGATGCACGACGGCGAATGTGGTAATCACTCAGAAGGTCGTAGCTTGGCTAATCGTATCTCCTGCCAAGGGTATTTTTGGCCGACACTGCGAAAAGACGCTGTCAAGTACGTCCAAAATTGTGACCCCTGTCAACGACACTCAGGTATGTCTCATAAACCCTCGGAGCCTTTGCACTCAACGTTTGTCCCATGGCCTTTCATGAGGTGGGGAATGGATATTGTCGGCAAACTACCACCTGCTCCGGGGCAAAAAGTATTCCTCCTCGTACTCACGGATTACTTTTCTAAATGGGTCGAAGCGGCTGCCTTCTTTCAAATTAGGGATAAAGAAGTTATCTCCTTTATCCAGACTAACATCATATGCAGGTTTGGGATTCCATCTGAAATTGTCTGCGACAATGGATCCCAATTCATAAGCGACAGGACCCAACATGTAATACCCCGGATAAGTTCGTTAGTTAAAATCTCCTTTCCGTTAAGTTTAGTTAACTTTAAAGTTGATGTTTAGGGTAAGTTTGGGTAAATTTATAAGTTAAGGGTGTTTGGGTTATTATTGAGAAGTTCAAGGACCAAAGTGGTAAATTAGGTTTGATATTATCATCTTAGAAATTAGATATTATTCATAACTCAGAAAATACCAGCTGAAGGTGTATGTGTGTGTTTTGGGAAGAAAAGAAGAAAAAGAAGAAAGCTAGGTTAAGGCTTCAATTGGTGTGCTTAGAAGTGATTCAAGGTATGTTTCCTTTACATTTTGTGTCTGTAATTGCTTTTAGAAGGGTTCTATCGGAGTAGAAACATCACAAACACTTCTGGTATTAATTCAGTCGATTTTCTGGGTAAAAAGCACCAAACCGACAGAGGTTTCCGGACACAGTATGAATGTGTCCGGGTAGATTCTTGGGGTGGTGTCCGGGTAAGTTGTTGATAGAGTCCGGACAATTTGATTGATGGTTTCCGGATGATTTAGAGACCGGATGGCATCCGGATTCCTTGTGTTGTCCGGATAAATCGTGTTGTCCGGATTAGTCTTGTTGTCTGGAAAGTTTAACTGTTTGGTCACTTTTGGGGATTTGAGTTATCTAGAGTCCTTAGTCTTCTAGTATGTTTTATGTGATCAGTTGATAAAGGGATATTTGTATTCAATCTGTTTTCAGACTCTGTGGATTTGAATTGAAAGACTGAATCTTTGGAAAAAGGCTTGGAAGGGTTTTGTAAGCAAAGCAGGTGAGTTTTACTTTAAAACGTTTTCAACTGGAATATATATATCTGTGTTTATATATATATGAGATGGATATGTGTGGAATGGATATACGATCAAGGTGTGAATAATTTGTGTTTATAATATAGTAAGATATTATATTTATTGGTGCATTACACTACACAAGTGCACAGTAGCCGGGTTCCGGTGTGCGGACCGGTGAGTAGCCGGGTTCCGGTGTGCGGACCGGTGAGTTGCCGGGTTCCGGTGTGCGGACCAGTGAGTAGTCGGGTTCCGGTGTGAGGACCGACGGGTAGCCGGGTTCCGGTGTGCGGACCAGTTGTTGATTTATTAGTTGGCTTGCTACCAACTAATATGGCCATTTGTGGAGGAATAAGGTGGATGAGAGGTACACGATGCACGAGTCTAGATTGGTATTTAAATACATGTGGTATGTTTATATTTTACGAAAGGATTACCAAATGTTTATCTAAACTATTTTGACATAAAGGATTTACATAAAAAGGTTTTATAATGATTTTGGAAAGGACCGGGATTAACTCACTAGACCCGTTTGGTCTAACCCTCATTTTGTTTTAAAAAATTATGTTTTCCAGGTCAAGGAATTGATAGCGGCAAAGGAAAGAATAAGGTGAAGGCTGCCTCCGTTGGTCGATGATGTTTAAGAAGCTTTTATATATTTTGTAGTTTCAAGACTAATGAGACCATACTTGGTTTGTTAAGTAACTTTTGTTGTAAATCAATGATATGTATGCATGTTATGTATTATGATGTATGTTATGGGAAGCGGGTCGTTACAAATGGTATCAGAGCCCTAGTTTAAGGGATTTAGGTATTTGTACCCGTACCTAGACTTAAACTGCATGTGAAGTAGGATGTCCTTGATATATTAGAACCTTGGGATGCTAAGTATAAAAGGTAGAAGAACATCATGTAAGGTAATTTCAGATTACACCTGGCCAGTGTAATTGTGATCTTACAGGTGCATGTTTGGACTGGAATACCTTATTATACGGGGTATGTGTTTATGTGTATGTTAATCTTGTTTGAATCTAACAGAATGGCCAGCGGTACTCGAAATATGAATAGAAGAGGAGGGGGAACTCTGAATAGTATGAATCCACCAATAGGAACGGGGGGAAGAAGAGGAGAGCGAGGGGGAGGTAGATCCGGAGGTAGAACGGGGAGTAGAACTGGGGACAAAACCGGAGGTAGAGTTCAGGGGCGAGGTACGAAGTTTATTACAAGAAACGATTTGATGGTGGAGATGGGAAGACTTCAAGCAAATATCCAGACTATGTTCGACCAAGCACGTCATACTGAAACACCAGATCCTGGTTTGGAAGACGAAATGCCCATTACACCTACGGTCATATCAGTGTCAAGAAGGTGTGATTACAAGATGTTCTTAAACTGTAGACCTCCAACTTACTCAGGAGATAGAGACCCAGTGAAGTCGATGAGATGGTTAAAAGAAATAGAAGCCATCTTCAAGACCAGTAAGTGTGCGGATGAGGACAGAGTATTATACGGAACGGCGATGTTGAAGGCAAAAGCTCTGTACTGGTGGGAAGCTCACATTGATTCCATAGGGTCGAATGTATACTCTACTTTTACTTGGGACGAATTCGCAACAGCATTCAAAGGACAGTTTTGTTCTCAAGCAGCAGTTAGACAACTGGAAGAGGAGTTCATGAACCTACACCAGCGAAGTTTATCGGTTAGGGATTACACCGCTCTCTTTCTGGAGAAGTCTCGCTTTGCGGAGTACTATGTTGCCATGGAGGCTCTAAAGATGGAAAGGTTTATTTTTGGGTTAAATGCAGAAATTAGAAAGCTAGTGACTGCAAAAGGACCCGATACCTTCTCAGCCGCAGTGGATGCCGCGGAAAATGTGTAACAGGATGACAGGAGAGACGTTGGTGATAAGAGTGCTGGGAAAAGAAAAATGGAAGAAACGATGTACGATTCGGAAGAATACGAATTCCCGAGGTTTGATCGTTATTCACCTTTCAGACCAGTTGAAAGACCATGCCCAAAATGCAATCGTGTTCATCAAGGAAACTGTTATGTGGATTCCCGAAGTTGTTACAAATGTGGAAAGACTGGTCACATTGTTAGAGACTGTCGGGTAACTCGATTCTGTTTCATTTGCAATTCCCCTGATCATATTCAGTCAGACTGTCCACAATGGAAAGTACAACAGGGTGGTATGACGGAGAGACCGACGAGTGTTAAGACGGGAGAGATACAAGGGTCTGGAGCATCGAGAGTTCAAGGCCGTGTTTTTCAGATGACGGAACAAGAGGTGGAAGAAAGTCCTGATGAGGTTACAGGTATATTTCTATAAACTCTATATGTGCTAAGGTGTTATCTGACTTCAGTGCAAAATGGTTATTGGTATTTCCGTGCTTTCGTTGCTTATCGGTGTTAGAAATATAGGTGGGCGTGGGGTGACTATTCAGTTAGTTTTTATGGTTTGAGTGAGTTTGAAGTAGTAGTGATAAGTATTCATATCCTTTCGTTTAACCGAATTCCGGGACGGAATTCTTTTAAGGGGGAGATAATGTAATACCTCGGATAAGTTCGTTAGTTAAAATCTCCTTTCCGTTAAGTTTAGTTAACTTTAAAGTTGATGTTTAGGGTAAGTTTGGGTAAATTTATAAGTTAAGGGTGTTTGGGTTATTATTGAGAAGTTCAAGGACCAAAGTGGAAAATTAGGTTTGATATTATCATCTTAGAAATCAGATATTATTCATAACTCAGAAAATATCAGCTGAAGGTGTATGTATGTGTTTTGGGAAGAAAAGAAGAAAAAGAAGAAAGCTAGGTTAAGGCTTCAATTGGTGTGCTTAGAAGTGATTCAAGGTATGTTTCCTTTACATTTTGTGTCTGTAATTGCTTTTAGAAGGGTTCTATCGGAGTAGAAACATCACAAACACTTCTGGTATTAATTCAGTCGATTTTCTGGGTAAAAAGCACCAAACCGACAGAGGTTTCCGGACACAGTATGAATGTGTCCGGGCAGATTCTTGGGTGGTGTCCGGGTAAGTTGTTGATAGAGTCCGGACGATTTGATTGATGGTTTCCGGATGATTTAGAAACCGGATGGCATCCGGATTCCTTGTGTTGTCCGGATAAATCTTGTTGTCCGGATTAGTCTTGTTGTCCGGAAAGTTTAACTGTTTGGTCACTTTTGGGGATTTGAGTTATCTAGAGTCCTTAGTCTTCTAGTATGTTTTATGTGATCAGTTGATAAGGGGATATTTGTATTCAATCTGTTTTCAGACTCTGTGGATTTGAATTGAAAGACTGAATCTTTGGAAAAAGGCTTGGAAGGGTTTTGTAAGCAAATCATGTGAGTTTTACTTTAAAACGTTTTCAACTGGAATATATATATATATATGTGTTTATATATATATGAGATGGATATGTGTGGAATGGATATACGATCAAGGTGTGAATAATTTGTGTTTATAATATAGTAAGATATTATATTTATTGGTGCATTACACTACACAAGTGCACAGTAGCCGGGTTCCGGTGTGCGGACCGGTGAGTAGCCGGGTTCCGGTGTGCGGACCGGTTAGTAGTCGGGTTCCGGTGTGCGGACCGACGGGTAGCCGGGTTCCGGTGTGCGGACCGGTTGTTGATTTATTAGTTGGCTTGCTACCAACTAATATGGCCATTTGTGGAGGAATAAGGTGGATGAGAGGTACACGATGCACGAGTCTAGATTGGTATTTAAATACATGTGGTATGTTTATATTTTACGAAAGGATTACCAAAGGTTTATCTAAACTATTTTGATATAAAGGATTTACATAAAAAGGTTTTATAATGATTTTGGAAAGGACCGGGATTAACTCACTAGACCCGTTTGGTCTAACCCTCATTTTGTTTTCAAAAATTATGTTTTCCAGGTCAATGAATTGATAGCGGCAAAAGAAAGAATAAGGTGTAGGCTGCCTCCGTTGATCGATGATGTTTAAGAAGCTTTTATATATTTTGTAGTTTCAAGACTAATGAGACCATACTTGGTTTGTTAAGTAACTTTTGTTGTAAATCAATGATATGTATGCATGTTATGTATTATGATGTATGTTATGGGAAGCGGGTCGTTACACAACAGTTCTGCGATGACAGGAATATCAAACTAACAACCTCGACTCCCAGATATCCCCAAGCTAATGGACATGCCGAGTCAAGTAATAAGACTATTATAGCTTCGATCAAGAAACGATTAAAAGCTGCAAAGGGAAGGTGGGTTGAAGAACTCCCTTTGGTCCTATGGGCAAATCTCACGACGCCACACACGTCCACTGGGCAAACCCCCTTCTCTCTCGTCTATGATTGCGAAGCCGTCCTACCGATCGAAGTTCATCTCCCAACTTCCAGGCACACATCCGTCGACCACAACTTGGTTGATTTGAGTTATGACCTCGACGCCCTTGAAGAGCTCAGAGAATCAGCCTTGATCAGAATGGCATCACAGAAGGAGGCAGTCGAGCGACATTTCAATAAGCACGTCAAAGTTAAAACCTTTCAAGAAGGCGATTACGTCCTCCGTCGAGTATTCCCGAATACCCAGGAGCTCAACGCAGGTAAACTTTCTACCAAGTGGGAAGGTCCCTATCGTATCTCCGAAGTCGTTGGTAAAGGAGCCTATCGACTTCGAACCCTTGACAATCAGGAAATCCCACGAAGTTGGAATGCGACGCATTTGAAAAAATATTTCTTTTAAAATCGCCTTCCTATCATACAAAGTTTTCAACACGACGGTAAGCATCGCAAAATCGTTGGTAAAACCACAACCAACCTCTAATGAACTTTATCGCAGGAACGCACGACATGAGTATCCAAGTACATGACTCGATTGTTTGATCACAGGGGCATATATTCTAAAGTTTCATCATACGATACAGTCACATGTCAGGTCTAAACTATCCCTCGATCTAAGTTTCTGGAACTTAGGAAAACTTTGTATGTTCTAACACATCGATGATATATATTTGTGTTTATTATTACAGTCCAAATACATGATTTATGTTTCAACCGTTATATTGCAATAAGAGCCTAAGTCGCACGATCCTTCGTTTATTTCATACTTTTATGAACAATATTACATTCATCCACGACATATGTAATTAAACACACGAGTTCAGCAAAAAAAAGAAACTACCCTAAGATCTAAGGAAACATAGCAATCACAAACTCTGCCCAAAGAAAACTCAGCCTTCGGAATCCTGACAATCCTGAAGAACTAATGCAAGGATCAAACGAGTATCGCCAGAGTTGTCTCCCAACCTTTCGCGCCATGGCATTCCGAGAATGTGGCTCTTAAGATTAATGTTAATGTTGGAGGAAGGAATATCTTCTCTTCGACAATCGACCTCCACTCCAACACCTCCAGTTTCCTCACGCGTTTAGTGAAGGAAAACAAAAACATCTGCACAATTACAAAAGGAACGTATTAAGCAAAACTCTCATCGAAGGAATAAACATCGGTAACACAAGTTTCGAAAAAAAAACTTACGAAAGACGCCAGTACGGCTAAACACAGTCCAATCTCTTCGATAGAGATCCCTGGAAAATGCTCCTTGAAATATAAGAGCTGATATTTCCCCAGAAGCGGAAGCGACTTCGTCCTGACGAGGACATAGTCAGTCAAGAGGGATGAAGACAACGCAAAGTTGATCTCCAATAAATCCCCATCATTCTCTCCCGTGTTTACACCCTCGCCCTGTCGACTGACGAAAAGGTCGACGTGGTAGCAGAAAACATCGTCGCCAGATGCGCAGAATCCACGGACATCGCGTCTATCACAACCAACATCGTCATCGATTTGGGTATCATAGCCCACGGTAGATCATCAGTCACCGAAGATTTGGAAAAAAGTCGAGATTCTGGAAAAGATGACTTTTCGAAAGCTTGAAGAAAACAATCCATTTTGATCTCTATTTATGCAGGAAATCGTGACAGATCGAGCCCTTCAAAAGATCGACACGCATCCCCGACTTTCATATGCCCCAGTAAATCACCGACACCTGGCGTCGACAGCTGGTAAGCATCATCGTACGTCAGCATGATGTCACGACCTCGTTTCTCCTTTCAACTTCTCGTTCAGTTAAGAGCGGACCAGCCTAGTTCCAAGGTAACTAAGGTAATTTCCATCACTTGTCATATTTTTTTCGACTGACAAAATTTAAAACTCGGATTTGCTATCCTTCTTTCAAAATTTGGGGGCAAACTGTTTGGGCAAAAAATCACGTCGTACGACCACGACCAGAGCAGGTAAGACGCACGTTCTAATCCAAATCTTGTATTAAGATAAGGTCTCGACAAGAACCCAGAAAACATCCGTCGTCTCCCGTAAAAGGTAAGTCGTACGTCCCCCGTGACGCTCGACCATAGCATCGCCCGCCCCGTACGACTATCACGTAAGATCATCGCACCTTCGACCAAAGCTAACGTTAACCTTGACTGTTACGTTTGTTAAGTATTTAATGCAGGAGTCAAAGCCATTAACAGCAAGCAGCCGTAACGGACGAAGGGCATTATGGATAATCACTCCGGCGACCGTTTCCAGTCGTTGTAGCCGTTGATCAAATCATTAATGGAGCTAATTAATGACGCGAAGACTATAAAAGACAAGCTAAAGCCTCATTTCGGGGGACATCAGTTAACATCGGATATACATCAGTGAACACCATTAAGCAGCAGAGAAAACCATCCAAACTCATAGCAAAGAGCATTCAAACTCTGGAGATCAAGTACTGAAAGCCAGAACCTTACAGCGAACTCACGAACACTCGAAGGAAAGCTCAAGTATCGCTCTCGATGCACGACAATAGCCCTCGACCAGAAGTTCACACTTTGTATTCATACATGACAAACACTTGTTTTTACATTCAAAACACTTGTACTTTACATTTCGAAGTATTTCCTTCATGTGTATTGTAATCATCGTACGACCGACGCCAGTACCAAGGACATCGCCCCTGATTGGCGACCATAGTGCAGCGACGACACCCACTGTCGTCCGCAGGTTTTTTCCTCGCTTGAGGTTTTTCTTGCGTCATCAAATCTCTTGTCTCATTTATTTTTTCCCTCGTCGCACGTCTCGTCGAAAGATCCTTTCTTTAGTTGATTAAGTCTACATCGACCTTAAGTTGTCCCTTTGGTGCAATTTTTGGCATTAACAGTTACCGCCTCCTCACCATACGAGCTGCCGGTGGGTTAGAAGGACCCGCCTCGTTTGGGACTGCACCTCCCAAGATAAGTCGTCGGAGATCGTCAAACCCGGTCCGCATCTCCGTCTACATCAAGCCGAAACGGTGATCGAAGTGTCTGGCTAAGCCCTGGATATCTGTCGGTGGAGGAGCATCTCCCACGTCCATGTGCGGATCATAATTGACGTCGTGTACGTCAACATCGTCCACACCCTCGGGTATACCCATCTCCTCTCTTGCGGCTGCCTCCTGCCCGTCTAGCTTCCGAGCGGTCGTCAGTTGGGCGCAGTATGTCAGTCGACCAAAAGGTGGGGGAGGGGCTAGAGTATCCCCAATATCGACACTCGCGTCCCTGCAAAGTTTAGTGATAAGGCAGGGAAAAGTCAGAATACCTAGGTTCCGTTCGGCGATGGCATCCATAATGTGAAGTATGATAATATGCCCGACGTCAAGTGGCATGTCATGCTGGATGCGGTAGAGGATGCGGGCTACGTAGGGGTCAACAGTGGTGTAATGTGTGGATGAGGCTAAACTCCCCTTGATGAACCGCAAACACACCCCAATCTCCGGGCGAAGCTCACTCTTCTTGGTTTCGTCTTCTCGCACGACCCAGTTGCCACATCCACTTCGTCTCAATGACGACGCGATGAGTGGACTGTGCGTTTCTTCTTCGCCAACACCCGGGATGGGTGGTATGCCACAAGTCGCGTCCAGATTCCGGTGACGCGGTACCCCATAATGGTTGCAGATGTCATCCATTGTGATCCTCACTGTCCGCCCTCGCACAATAACCGTATGGAACTCTCCGAACGACGGTGGCACCATAGCCGCATAAAACTCCAGTACGAGCTCCAGATCATATGGTTCAGGTTCCCTAACGTAATCGGTACACCCTCTTAGAACTGCGATTTCGCGGACTCGTGGGTTGGGGATTTCATTTATCTTCATTCCCCTCTCAGGATGGATCGTTCTCTCCTCGAACCGCTCTACTCGCTCCTTAAAGTGGAGGTGTTGTTGTCGCGCTACCTCCGTTCGAGTGGCGTGGTTCATCTGGTAGTAACGAAACCACCTTCCGACATTTTCTGGATTTATTCGCACCATATCTCTTGCAAAAAGAGAAGTCCATCAGGTAAAAAGTAATCAAGTAGGCCACCCCAAACCTAATCCTTAGATTAGGTTTGGCACACACTCAAATTCATTCATTATAAGCACAAAGGGAACCCCAAACCTTGGTAAAACCAAGGTTTGCAATGGGGTGATGTAACACCCCGAAAATTGGAGAACCAAATTTGGGTCCACGGATGTTGTAACAACCCAAAAACTCCTAACATAAAATATAAGTCAAAAGCCCATAAGGGTCCCAATTACAACATAAACTCCCAAAATCAATTACATTGTTTACGGTCCTCAAGCAAATACAACCGAGATACTAGCTAAACAAAAACTGAAACTTAACGGTCTCTAATCTCGCACCTTCGCCTCAAGCCTTCTCCTTTCCCTTGGACGAAGCACCTAAGCCACCTTTTCCTGAAAATGGTTTTTAAGTTTTGAAAGCGAGGGTTAGACCATAAGGTCTAGTGAATTCCCTCCTAAAAGCATAACCACAAAACATTTTAAGAAACACGTTTCCTTGCAAACAATACTTGACAAGTTTTAGCTCAAACAAGGGTGTACACAGTGGCATGGACCAATAACACCTAACAAAGCCAGGCACGGCAACTCAACACCTTACAAAGCCAGGCACGACAACTCGACACCTTACAAAGCCAGACACGACAACTCAACAACTTACAAAGCCAGGCACGGCAACTCGAAGGGTCCTCCACTGTGCAACCCGACTCTACCACAGGCATAAACATTTAAAACATGCTTTAAAACTTACTCGAGGATAATCCTCCTTCCACTTGTAAAATAACACTTTTCATGCATGAGAAAACATAAGGTCATGATGATCAAGTAAACTCATTTTCAGTCATATCAATTCTTCGCAATTCATTTTAAAAGGTAGAAGTAATGCATAAGGGAACTCACCTGATGCTCGGCTAAACCACACACTACTCGAAGCTCACTTAATCTCCAAACGATCACCTGAATTTGGGGTTAACAAAGGAGGTATTAGACTCCCCAATTATACTTTAAAACATCCCCCATAACGTCCTAAGACAATCCCTTAAACCGAGCCTCGAACCCAAACCCGAACGACCAACGAAGCAGAAAACGAGAATCGCCCAACAGGGACTTACGCGGTTTGCTACGCGGTTTGCAAACCGCGTGAAAAACCGCGTAACCCTCTGGTCGAGCATTCTCAGTTCTGCTCACCAGGGTCAGCTCGAAAATCCACATGAATCCTCCTAATTCGATTCCAATTGATTGATAACTTCACAAAACAATCTCCAAAACTATCTATACATTAGGGAAACAATTCTCATTACTTAAATCAATCCATTCCTCAATCAAACTATCATGAACTACTCTTTTGAAAACACAATTCCTTTCTAAAAAGGATTAAACTTAAGAACCTCCATTGGAAAGGGTGGAACAACACCAAGAGTTCACAAACTCCTCAAGGGAATCATCCAACACACCCTTCCAATTGGTTTTGTCTCAAAATACATGAAGAAGAAGAGAAATCAAAATGAATCATTCATCTCAAGCCCATTTCCAGCACAAAATCAAAGAGATAAAGATGAAGGTATACCTTAATTGCAAGTTCCTTCAATACCTAGCCCCAACACCTTCTCAAATCTTCAATGGTGGAAATCTTGAGCTCTTCTCCTCCCTTGCACTTCTCCAGCCGAAATGTAGAACAAGAAATAGGGTTTTTGGGGTTTTTATCTTATTAAACTTTTCCCTTTCACAAACCAGCCACTGAACTTTGAGTTTTTACAAAAAGACCCCAGAATTTCCTTATTTCTGCACTAATACCACAAGAGATGAAATATGGGGTGTTACATCACCTCCCCCTTAACAGGATTCCGTCCCCGGAATCTCATCACTGAAAAGGTGTGGGTACCTTGCTCTCATATCGGTCTCAGTTTCCCACGTCGCCTCACTCCCCTTGTGGAAACGCCACAACACTTTCACAAGGCTAATCTCTTTGTTCCTTGTTCTCCGAACCTTACGGTCGGTGATAGCTTCGGGCTCCTCCACAAAGTTCAATTTCTCATCAATCTGGACTTCGTGCAGAGGTATTGCCATATCGGCTTCCGCCAAGCATTTCCTCAGATTCGACACGTGAAAGGTATTATGAATTCTTTGCAGTTCCACAGGTAATTCCAACTTATAAGCTACTTCTCCATGCGCTCAATGATCTTGAACGGTCCTATGTAGCGGGGGCTCAACTTTCCCCTCTTCCCGAATCTGGTTACTCCTTTCCAAGGGGATACTTTCAGCATCACCTTATCCCCAACCTGGAACTCGATGTCCTTACGCCTCTTGTCGGCGTAACTCTTTTGTCAGTCACGAGCAACTTTCAGCCTTTCCCTCACTTGGTCGATCTTGTCGGCAGTCAACTGTACTATTTCGGGTCCAGCCAGTTGTTTCTCCCCGACCTCGTTCCAACAAAGAGGTGTCCGACACTTCCTACCGTAGAGTATCTCATAAGGAGCAGCCTTTATGCTTGCGTGGTAACTATTGTTATACGCAAACTCGATCAACGGTAGGTGGTTCTCCCACGAACCCTGAAAATATAACGCGCAAGCTCTCAACATGTCTTCCAGGGTCTGGATGGTTCGCTCGCTCTGACCATCAGTCTGAGGATGGTATGCGGTGCTCATCTTAATTTGAGACCCCATTTCACGCTGGAAGCTCCTCCAAAAAGTCGACGTAAATCGACTATCACGATCCGAGACTATTGACGACGGCACCCCATGACGGGTCACTATCTCGTCAATATATAACTTTGCCAATTTCTCCATCGGGTAGTATTCCTTTATTGGAAGGAAGTGCGCCGATTTGGTGAGTCGGTCTACAATCACCCAAATGGCATCAAAACTCTTTGGAGTTCTAGGCAGTTTTGTCACGAAATCCATCGCAATTTGATCCCACTTCCATACCGGAATATCCAAGGGTTGGAGTTTTCCGTACGGTCGTTGGTGCTCTACTTTTACCCTCAGACAAGTATCACACCTTTCAACAAAATAAGCTATATCCTTCTTCATACCCGGCCACCAATAGTCTTGTCGTAAATCGCCAAACATCTTGTTCGTTCCTGGATGGATGGAGTACTTTGACTTGTGAGCCTCCTCTAGTATCAACTTCCGCACATTCCCCAACTTCGGAACCCATATTCTATCCTTGAGGCATTTCAGTCCTCGGCTATCTTCTACTAGGGAGTCCACGTTTCCCACCATCCGTTCTTTCTTGAGATTCTCAACCGCGGACGCTTCCACTTGCCATTTCCTTATTTCACCCAGCAGATTAAACGTGACCTCAGCCCTCAAGGCTATGATCTTCGAAGCTTCTCCCCTTTCTTTACGGCTCAAGGCGTCAGCCACTACATTATCTTTCCCGGGATGGTATTCAATCTCACAGTCGTAATCTGATAACAGTTCCATCCACTTACGTTGTCTCATGTTCAACTCCTTCTGATCGAAGATGTGACGAAGGCTTTTGTGATCAGTGAAGATCTTACACTTCGTCCCATACAAATAATGCCTCCAAATCTTTAAGGCGAAAACGACGGCCGCCAACTCTAAATCGTGTGTGGGGTATCGCTTCTCATGCTCCTTCAATTGACGGGACGCATAAGCGATCACTTTACCACGCTGCATCAAGACACACCCCAAGCCCAATTTAGAGGCGTCGCTGTACACTACAAAGTCTTCCGTTCCTTCGGGTAAGGTTAGAATTGGAGCCTCACTCAACATTTCTTTTAACCTTTGGAAGGCTTCTTTTTTCCCTTCGGTCCAATTGAACTTGGCGTTCTTCTTGGTCAAAGAAGTCAACGGAGTAGCAATTTTCGAGAAGTCTTTGATGAACTTCCGATAATACCCCGCTAACCCAAGGAAACTGCGGACTTCGGACGGCGTTCTAGGCGGTTCCCAGTTCCTGATAGCTTCCACTTTTGCCGGGTCAACCTTGATTCCACTCTGGGTTACTACATGTCCCAAAAACTGCACCTCGCGAAGCCAAAATTCGCATTTCGAAAATTTGGCATACAGTCTCTCCCGCTTCAACAATTCTAACACTGCTCTCAAATGCTCCCTATGCTCTTCCTCCCACTTTGAGTAGATGAGGATGTCGTCTATGAAGACGGTCATGAATTTATCTAAATAGGGTTGACATACCGTATTCATCAAATCCATGAACGCGGCGGGAGCATTCGTTAATCCGAACGGCATTACTAAAAACTCGTAATGACCGTATCGGGTTCGAAAAGCTGTCTTTGGAATATCTTCTCCTCGTACCTTGAGGTGATGGTACCCCGATCTCAGATCTACCTTTGAAAAGTAGCTAGCCCCTTGCAACTGATCGAACAAATCGTCGATTTTGGGGAGCGGGTACTTGTTCTTGACAGTGACTTTGTTGAGTTCGCGATAATCGATGCACATCCTCATAGTCCCGTCCTTCTTCTTCACAAAGAGCTCCGGCGCACCCCACGGCGAGGTACTCGGTCTCACGAACCCCTTGTCGAGCAACTCTTGGAGTTGAGTCATCATCTCCTTCGTCTCGGAAGGTGCCAATCGATATGGTGCACGAGCTATTGGTGTGGCTCCTGGCACCAGGTCGATTCGGAACTCGATTTGGCAGTCCGGTGGTAGATCGCAAAAATCGTCCGGAAACACTTCCGGGTATTCACCCACTATCGTTACATCTCCTACCTCGCGCTTTTCTTTCTTTGCATCCACCACATAGGCTAGATAACTCTGACACCCCTTCCTTAGACATTTAGTAGCCTTAATTAAGGAAATAAGACTAGACTTCCTATCTCGACGGTTCCCATAAATCACTACCATTCCCTTATCTGGCAATTGCACACGAATCAACTTCTTGTTGCAGACGATGGTAGCATTATTTTTCGCCAACCAATCCATCCCCAACACTACATCGAACTCTCCCATCGGCATAGGGTACAAATGAATCGGTATCAAACTCCCCTCTATGTATATACAACATCCCTCCACCACACTACTAACAAGTACTACGTTATCATCGGCGGTCTCCACTTCTAAAACACTACCCAAACGCTTAGGCCTCACCCCCAAACGTTTCACGAAAACAGGAGATACAAAGGAGCGATTCGCCCCCGAATCAAATAACACACTGGCACAAAGAGAGTTCACCAAAAAGGTACCTGTCACGACATCCGGAGTTTCCTCCGCCTCATCCGCTGTCATACGAAATGCACGTCCCTTCGCGTGTGCCGGTTCTTCCTTTTTCTCAACTCCTTGCACCCCTTGATGATTCCCATACTGACCCGGTCCTCCTCTCCTAAGCATGGGACAGTCATACCGCTTATGGTCCATCGACCCACACTGGAAACAACCCTGCTTCTGCGGGCAATCCCTTGATATATGCCCCGGCAGCCCACAATGAAAACACGTCCCCGAGTCCGCCTTACACTTTCCTCTATGCATCCGATGACACTTCCCACACGGCTTGTTACCATAACCCCGATTTCCACGCGGCTCCGGCCTCGAAACTTTCCCCTTTCGAGCATCATTTCCCGGTCCATCCCATTTTCTCTTCTCCCCGCCCCTCTCCGATTGCTGTCGATCTTTTTCCTTTTCTACCAACTCGGCCGCATTTATAGCCGCTTGGAAAGTGTTAGGATTTCTTGCCATTACCAACTCTCGCACACTACTCTTCAATCCATAGAGATACCTCTCTACTCGGCGCTCCTCGGTTGGGACATACGTTTCCGCAAAACGAGCTTTCTCAATAAACTTGGAAGTGTACTCCCTCACGGTCATGCCTCCTTGTGCTAAGTTCAAAAACTCCTCTTCCAATTTCTTAATTGCCGCTAGAGGGCAAAACTGAGCCTTGAACCTCCTCACAAATTCTTCCCATCTCATAGTCTTAGCCACTGACGATCCCAAACCCCCGGTTTCGGCATCCCACCAAAAGATGGCCTCCGACTTCAACATAGACAGGGCGTAGATCACCTTATCCTATTTGGAACACTTACAAATGTCAAATACCAGCCCCATTTCTCGAACCCACCTTATGGCTAACACCGGGTCGCATTCCCCTTGGAAGGTAGGAGGTTTGCAAGATGAGAATGCTTTGTGACTACATCCTCTAGCTGCCGACTCGTTCACCACTAGCGTCGTGGATTGCTTGTGGCTACCAACTTCCGTAGGAGGCGGGCTAGACAATTCAGTGGCTGCCTTACTCTCACTGTTCTCTTTACTCCCCGATGCCGAAACATCATGACGGTTCATCCAACGGTCTAACTTTTCCTGCAACTTCACCATTTCTGTGGCGAAGGCCTCTTGAGTCACAAAAGCATGACCCCTCGATGCCGAGCCCTCTTGGTGTGACCTTTCCCGCTCCGTTGGTGCCTCAACACTTTTTGTTCGGCGAACAGCCGGAGCCTTCTTCTTTGGACGAGCACCTCCCATAGTGGTGGTAGCCTTACGCGGAATGGTCTCGCGTCCCCTACCACGACCTCTTCCTCTTCCCCGGGTAGCCGGTGCCCTCGGAGGGACCACGGGTTCATCCGCTCGGACCTCCTCAGACGTGGCCATTCTTACACTGGGTACAGACTTGCTCCTCAACGACCTTTCAGACATGGTGATACTGATACAAAACACATGAAACAAACATTTAATACCAATAACACCCCGAGAGGTAATTTAAGCATCCTCACGTGCCTGTAAATTCGAAATTATATTGGCCAGGTATAATTCCCAATTTACCTCACATGATGATCCTCGACACCCCATTCCACTCATTCCTATTAGGTCTCCTCCTATGGCCGTACTATATCTCGGTTGTGTCCCTACTCCAAAGTTTAAGTCTAGGCCCATCCGGTCACCTAAATCCCTTAAACTATGGCTCTGATACCATTTGTAACAACCCAAAAACTCCTAACATAAAATATAAGTCAAAAGCCCATAAGGGTCCCAATTACAACATAAACTCCCAAAATCAATTACATTGTTTACGGTCCTCAAGCAAATACAACCGAGATACTAGCTAAACAAAAACTGAAACTTGACGGTCTCTAATCTCGCACCTTCACCTCAAGCCTTCTCCTTTCCCTTGGACGAAGCACCTAAGCCACCTTTTCATGAAAATGGTTTTTAAGTTTTGAAAGCGAGGGTTAGACCATAAGGTCTAGTGAATTCCCTCCTAAAAGCGTAACCACAAAACATTTTAAGAAACACGTTTCCTTGCAAACAATACTTGACAAGTTTGAGCTCAAACAAGGGTGTACACATTGGCATGGACCAATAACACCTAACAAAGCCAGGCACGGCAACTCAACACCTTACAAATCCAGGCACGGCAACTCGAAGGGTCCTCCACTGTGCAACCCGACTCTACCACAGGCATAAACATTTAAAACATGCTTTAACACTTACTCGAGGATAATCCTCCTTCCACTTGTAAAATAACACTTTTCATGCATGAGAAAACATAAGGTCATGATGATCAAGTAAACTCATTTTCAGTCATATCAATTCTTCGCAATTCATTTTAAAAGGTAGAAGTAATGCATAAGGGAACTCACCTGATGCTCGGCTAAACCACACACTACTCGAAGCTCACTTAATCTCCAAACGATCACCTGAATTTGGGGTTAACAAAGGAGGTATTAGACTCCCCAATTATACTTTAAAACATCCCCCATAACGTCCTAAGACAATCCCCTAAACCGAGCCTCGAACCCAAACCCGAACGACCAACGAAGCAGAAAACGAGAATCGCCCAACAGGGACTTACGCGGTTTGCTACGCGGTTTGCAAACCGCGTGAAAAACCGCGTAACCCTCTGGTCGAGCATTCACAGTTCTGCTCACCAGGGTCAGCTCGAAAATCCACATGAATCCTCCTAATTCGATTCCAATTGATTGATAACTTCACAAAACAATCTCCAAAACTATCTATACATTAGGGAAACAATTCTCATTACTTAAATCAATCCATTCCTCAATCAAACTATCATGAACTACTCTTTTGAAAACACAATTCCTTTCTAAAAAGGATTAAACTTAGGAACCTCCATTGGAAAGGGTGGAACAACACCAAGAGTTCACAAACTCCTCAAGGGAATCATCCAACACACCCTTCCAATTGGTTTTGTCTCAAAATACATGAAGAAGAAGAGAAATCAAAATGAATCATTCATCTCAAGCCCATTTCCAGCACAAAATCAAAGAGATAAAGATGAAGGTATACCTTAATTGCAAGTTCCTTCAATACCTAGCCCCAACACTTTCTCAAATCTTCAATGGTGGAAATCTTGAGCTCTTCTCCTCCCTTGCACTTCTCCAGCCGAAATGTAGAACAAGAAATAGGGTTTTTGGGGTTTTTATCTTATTAAACTTTTCCCTTTCACAAACCAGCCACTGAACTTTGAGTTTTTACAAAAAGACCCCAGAATTTCCTTATTTCTGCACTAATACCACAAGAGATGAAATATGGGGTGTTACAGACGTCCGCGAGAGACATGTCGGACGTCCGCGGGGTGCGGAAGCCTGCGGGTCATCCGCGGAAGCAACATAGAATTTCAGATGGTTTTGTTCGGCCGAGGCCGGACGTCCGTGAGGTACCGTACGGACGTCCGCGACCTGTCTTATGGTCTAACTTGGATATTTTAAGACACTTTCTCTTCCTCTCTCCTCATTTCACTCTCAAACCCTAACCCACTCTCCCTCTCCCTCTTTCAGTCAATTTTCTTCAAATAGAACACAAATCCAACCTCTTCTTCCTCATTTCTTCATCAAACTAAACCCACTTTTCACCATTGTTCAAGTTATGGAAGCTTGGAGCTTTTGGTGGGTGATTAGAGCTTTTGGTTGGAGATTCATGTGATAAAGGCAATATTCCTCTACCCAAATGATAGGTTGTTATTGATTTCATCCTCTTTCTATCTTGTGGTGTTGTGGGACGATTGGTTAAGGAAACCTTGTTTTCTTCATCTATAAGAACTAGGGTTTTGGTATAAGTTGGGGGTCTTGATGTTTTATGTTTGAGGAGTAATTCTACATGGTTAGATCTTGGTATTGATGGTTGGAAACTTATGGATCTAGGTTTGGAAGATTTGGACTTGAGGACTCAAGCTCTTCAAAGGAGCTTACGTATGGGAAAATCTAGATTTAGCCTAAATCTAGCAAAGGTGAGTTCAAGTTGACTTGTGAAAACTTTGTACATGCCAAAAATGTTATTTTCCAAATACTTGTGTGTTTTACTTGAAAATATCAATGGTTGTGTTTTACTCTTTTGGTCTAGCGAGCTTTGAGCACTTGCTCGGTTTTGACTTAGA